>JAQMRL010000007.1:34429874-34738282 GCA_035578175.1 Catonia carolina | reverse complement strand
CACATATCAGAGTGCGTAACTAATATACAAATGCGTCATTTGAGCGAACCAGTGTAAACGCACCACCAACGTTTCGTGCTGTAGGCCTTAGTAAACTGACAGATTCATTTTAAATGTCCATTCATTACTGTCCAAAGATATTTGAATAATTTATGTTTTTCAATTTTAAAAAAACGAAACATTCTCTTGTCTCGTGTACAACTCTGTGTGTGTCTTTGTGTGCGTCTTGCTTAACCAAACAACAAACTCCATTTCCTGACAAAAGATCTGAATAACGTTTTAAAAAAAAAATTGATGTGAAACACTTACAAGACTTTTCTCTTGCCAGTATAGATAACGAACGACACGTAACCTATGTTTAATAATGAGTATAAATTTAAAATGAAAAACATAGCCTAACTTTTTAAATGAGTGAATGACGCTAAATAACAATCTATCTATGTTCGACCTAAAAACTTGAATGATAAAAATAAAGAAAATCATTAATAATTGACGCTAAAGTAAATTGTATAGAAAAAAAATGCTACAAATAAAAGTTGTAGGATTATTTTTAATTGTTTATAACTTTAGGTACAGACTATTTTACTATTTTTAATATAATATTTAATATATTTTCTAATATGCAATCTTAATAAAACCTATTTTCTCTCCGATTTCAATAAGACAAAACGAAAAAATTACTAATTAACGCTAAACTAAGCGCTGTAGATAAAAATAAGTGAAATAAAAGTTGTAGGGTTTTTAATTGTCTACAACTTCAAATATATAACTTTTGCTCTAAAATGCATTTTAACGCGAGCAAACTTTATAAGGCAATTTTTTTACCATGCAAGCACAACCTCTCCTATAAAATCCAATACACATGCCCCTTACCTTATTTTGTGGAATCCAAAAAATGTAGTAAATGAGGAGATTGTAAACAAAAATCGTAGAAGCTGTTTTTGAGGAATTTGGAAAAAAATTAAAAATTGCACGGATGAACTACTACTTCCGGTTGACCGATTTTTATAAAAAATGTTAGTGTCGGCTTATGAAAATTTAGTTTTCAATATTTAGGCTTAACATTTTTTTAGCTTGATATGTTTTTATAGGTTTTTTGGGAGTGTCCTTGATATGTTTTTACAACCTACGCTGTTTTGGGATCTTTTGGATGCGATATCAAAAAAGTTTTGTTAAATCACATTACTGTATACACCGTTATTTCCTTATTCTAACGATTAAATCTTCTCTTTATTTACTTATAGCCTACTAAAATACTTACTGTTTTAAGTGACATTAAAGCTACGGTCTGCCCATAACAGGCAGGTGGAGTGTTAAATTATTTTTCACTTCATCTACTAGTTCCACGGCTACAAAAAAATAGATCTGTTTCTTATCACATGGTCAGCCAATTACTGAAGCATTTAAGAATAGAAGAGCTAAGGATGTAAAATACACTAGTCTCCTCTGAGAGTAATGAATTTCATTATACAGCCAGGCACAGTGGTGAATGAACTGAAGGTGTCATTTGTAGGGTGAAAAGTAGATGCTTTTCAGAGGGACTTGCATGCTGATAAGCATACTTTTCCACTCAGTGAAGAAGGGATTGGTAAACCAGCTCACTCCTCGTTTTTATTTAGTAAAGCCTCTAGAGAGGTTCATATTAGCCCTTTAGGCTGATCACCTAAATATAAAAACAGAACATACGGGCTAGTGCCTGAAGATGTGAGAAAATGAAAACTTAATTACAGAAAAGCTGTTCATTTTTAAAATACTACTGAAGTAAATATGATATTTTGAAAAACTGTTAAGTGGAATGTCCAAGGTTCGACTCATGTCTTAGATACGAGATGTGGCTATTTAATAACAAGACTGACGTTGTAAAAAAAAAATTTTTTAATTTTATACATAATCACTCATTGTCACCTTCAATATACAATACTTCTCTCTCCCTACAACGTTCCATGCGAATTTTTCCATTGTTGGAAAACAATGCTGGAAGTCATCTTCTGTCAGATCCTTCAGGACACGTGCCGCTCAAAAATGTTTAAAATGAAGCTAAACACGTAAGAGTAACGGCGTACACAGAATTGCTGACGAAATGTTAAATGCGTACTTTTGCCCCACTTTACTCTAACTTAGACTATATTGTAATGATATTTTTTATAAAGTAAAGGGAAAAATAATTAAATTAAAGTTGTGGAACCACCATTAGTTAAGCAAATTAGACGTGATTAATGCGAAAGATATTTTAATATTGAAAAATCTGGTGTGAAACACTCACACAACTTTCTCTTGCCATTGAAAATTATTAACAATAAACCTAACATTAGTAATAAAACATTAGAAATAAAAAAAAAGCTAACCTCAATAAACATAACCTTATTTTAATCATGAGTGAAAGACGCAAAATGAAAATCGAACTCCGTTTGGCTTAAAAAATACGGAAAATCACTCTTTCACGCTAAACTGGGCTCTGTAGGGAAAAATGATTTCAATAAAAGTTGTAGATCTTTTTTTTTTCTTATAAAATTTATTATATACACTTTTGTCGTTAAATGCATTCTACGGCCGAAATCATAAAAAAATCAATTTTTCACACGTTTTCGTGAGAAAAAATCAGAAAATCGCTAATTACCGCTAAACTAAGCGTTATACAAAAAAATGTATAAAATAAAAGTTGTAGAATTTTTAATTCTCTACAACTTTTATTATACAAATTTTTGCGCTAAATTGTATATTAAAGCCGTAATCTCAAAAGAACTATGTTTTTTTACGTGAAAACAGCCTTACCCAGAATTTCAGCAAACATGGCGCCTACCCTATCTTGTAGAGAATAATTAATTGAGTAAACCAGGCCGATTTTAAAAAAAAATCGTAGGACTAGTTTTTTGAGAAAATCGCAAAAAGTGAAAAATTACACGAATAAACTACTACTTCTGTTTGACCGATTTTGATGAAAATGTTCGTGTCGGGTCCGGTAGTGGTATGTAACTTAAGTTTCAAGTTTCAAGTTTGTACGATGTTTCCGTTCTTGAGATATTCTGTTCACACACATACACACACACACACACACACACACACACACACACACACACACACACACACACATACAGACCAATCGCTAAAAACATGTTTTTTTGGGTTCAGGGGGTCTGAAAACGTATAGATATATATTCATATATAAACGTATATATATTCATATAGGCAAAGAGAAAGTAAAAATACACCATATTTAAAATATCAACGACGGTGATATCTAATGTGTTTAAGTATCGTGGAATACATCTTTTCTGATTGGGCTCAATCTAGAAAACGAAGTTTTCTTCATCCCTTCCAAAAAGGTATTCGAATCAGCAGAAAACTCTCCAAAATTGACGGTATTTCACTCCAACCGGATATTCATAAATTCGTTTTGTAGGATGTATAGAAAATATTCATTGCGGATGTTTGTTCCAATTAATATTAACTTACAACATCCACAACAAAATTTTTTCATAAAATAAAATAAAAAATATTTATATGAAATAAAATTTATAGTACATTTTCATAAAACTAGTTCTGTGGAACTTATCTCTAAAACGAAGGAAACTAGGTTACTTCAATGAGGTATCTTACAAAATATAGCAACATTTAAAAAAAATAAGTATGAAACAAAAAATTTAAATAAACGAATATATAATTTTTGTTTTTAGTTTATTTAAAGTTGCATCAATTGATTTGAATGTGAATCAAAAAAAATTGGAGTGAAATGTTTGTAATTTTTGAGATACTTAAAATTAATAATTCATTCAGATGTACTATGAAAATTTAGTTAATTAATTCATAGATAAACGCGCACGAATATATCAATTCCAAAAATAATTTTTTGGTTAAGTGCATATAAGGATATAGAAAAATTTGTGAGGAAGTACAAAACATGAAAATCAGTAAAAAATTCAAAATAGACATTTTTTTACTACTTTCACTTGTTCTGTATGATATGTAGGTAAGAAAAGTCATGTTTTCACTTAACAGTTTTAAAATCGAAATTTTACCGAAAATACACATTTTCAGGTCACCGGCCGACCAAAAAAAATGTTTGTAGGGATAAGTCTCTCTCACACGCTCTTTCTATCTTCTCTCCCTCTTCCACCCCTCTCTCAAATAAACACTTGCACACGCACACACAGTATGTTTGTATTAGTGTTTGTGGTTTTTATCTGAGCGTGGTTTCGCGTGAGTGTGTGTGTGCTAGCGCGTACCACATATCAGAGTGCGTTGTGTTCGTTTACTTGCGTGTGCGTGGATGTGACTGGGTTAGCGAGTGAGAGAGTGTGCGCGCGCTCGTATGTTCTGTACGTGTTTCAACAAAAAAATTCAAAAACATAATATCTGATGAAGTTGAAACTTGAAATTTAAGTTAGGTAGCACGAGGAGACCCAACAAGCTCATTAACAAGCTTCATCAAGCTCGGTCAATCGGGGCGTAACAGTTTATACGTGCGATTTTTCAAATCTCAAAAACGGGTTGTCCAAGTTTGATTAAAATTGTTTCATTTTCTACATTTGTGGTGCTCCACATGATGGAATAACTTCATGTCTGGGTGAATTCGAGAAGGAGGAGGTTGTGCTCTTGTGGTTAAAATATTATTAAGATTTAAGACTTAATATGAATTTTAGTGTTAAAGATTAGGTGGGAGGACAAAACTTGTAATTTAGAGGTTCTTAGGCCAGTGGATGAAAAAAGAAGTATATGAATAAAACACTATGTTTGGAGTATAGCATTATACAGGAGTGAAACGTGGGTGATAAGGGCTGTAGAAAGGAAGACGATAAAAGCTTTTAATATGTGGTGTTATGGGAAAATGTTAAAGATTAAGTGGGTGGATATTAAGTAATTTAGAGGTTCTTAGGTGAGTGGACGAAAAACGAACTATATGGAAGCATCTTACCAGAAGATAGCAAAGTATTTCCATACTTTGCTCATCAAAATAGTCCAACAGAGGTTATTTTTTTAAAATTTTGGTCATCCACAAATGATTAAACATAAATGTTATGTTTTTCACTATTTAAATTGGCAAAAGAAAATTGTGTGTGTTTACCCAGATTTTTCGCCATGGTAACATACTTTATAAACTCTAATCTATAAAATATACAGATTTGGGGGAAATTTGAAAAATAAAAATACAGTACAAAACACGGTTTGAATGAGGTTGCTGCTCGACATTGTGTAGGGTAATTATAATTATATAAATATATTTAGATTATACTAAAATTACGTGCAGTGTGTTATTACAAATTTCTTTTTTTTTAACATCGTCATGTCAAGGTAAAAGTCATTATCATGTCAAGGTTGCGATAATATTGCTGCTCTTAATTTAAAATTTTAATATCTTTATTGAATTAACATTAGTTTACCTAAAATTAAATTAAATAATTAAAAACACGATGCTATCAGTTCCCTTTAAACAAACAATACAATATTATTTAATCAATTTTATTTCACCTTCTCTTGCCCTATATTTATGTATAGGCAAGAAAAGTGTATTGCTTCCATGACGAATTTGTGAAATCGAGTTTTCACTAGAAGTTAATACACGTTTTCAGGCCTCCTGAACCCCAAAAACATGTTTTTAGCTATTCGTTTGTGTGTTTCTGTGTGAACAAAATATCTCAAGAACGAAATATCGTACAAAGATGAAACTTAAAAATTAAATTAGGTTTCACTAGGACACCCGAAACGAACATTTTCATCAAAATCGGTCAACTGGAAGTAGTAGTTTATTCGTGCAATTTTTAACTATTTTGTAATTTTCTCAAAAAAATGGCTAATTCAAATCTTCTAAATTGTAACTACATTTTATATACTCTACAATTTATTTATTTTTATTACGATTTTATTTTATGATTTATTTTTATGCTCCACATATCTGCTGGAATTAGTGAGGACGTTTTGCTCTCACGATACAAAATGTTTTATTATTTTTTTAATTCTGGCCTTAATTATGTGGTGGTTAGCGCAACTGGCTTTTCGCCGGGGTCCCGGGTTCCATTCCCGGTTAGGTCTGGCATTTTTTCATCACTCATCTTCATGTATCATCCTTCTCACTGTCTGCATTAGCAGTAAACGCAAAACAGTCAGACGTTATTAAAAAAAAGTAAAACAAAAAAATTATTTGTGCATTTTAGAGCAAAAGCTCAATGAGCGGGGAGTTGCTAGTATTGGTATATAATTTTATTTTTCTGTGTGAGCCACTACTTTATGAATTATTTAAACGCTTTTTAAGACCCCTGTGTGATAGTGGGATTTACTAATAAAGAAATGAAAAAATTTAAAGGAATTTTCTAAAGGATTGAAGTGTATAAAAAATTTAGAATATATAGAAAGACATTCCATAATTCAAGTTAAATATTTTATTAAACATTTTTGAAAGAGATTTTTTTGTAAGCCTTTCACGGTACGTAGTACTCGAGTTTCCCTGTATCCCCCGAAGGTAGAAAACAAATGTTCACATTGGAAAAACGTACAAAAAACCATGGTTACAAAACCTCTCTAATTG
The DNA here is from genome assembly GCA_035578175.1 of Catonia carolina. Taxonomy (NCBI): domain Eukaryota; kingdom Metazoa; phylum Arthropoda; class Insecta; order Hemiptera; family Achilidae; genus Catonia; species Catonia carolina. Next base: position 34,731,762 of record JAQMRL010000007.1, on the reverse strand, counting down.
GATGTAATCCCATAACAAACATTCCTACCAATTTTGACGTTTTCATTTAACTGGTTTTTGAGTTTTCAAAAATCTGTTTTTCTGAGAAGTTCAAAAATTTCTTTCTCCGTAGTTAAATTATGATTGTAAGAAAAAGACAGTTAAAATTTAAGGTTACCTACCATTTAGGCTTTAGAGTTTGCGCAGATAGTGCTGAGTAAATCAATGAAGAATATTTTTTTAAATTATAGGAACAAAGTGGCCGGCCTATTGATATAGTGGTAAAACTTCATCTGGCACTCTTCATCAGCATTATGCATTATACATTAGCATTTATGTAAAAATCCTTGGATGGAATAAAGGAAATTCAAACTTAAAATTTGACAGTACTAGATTATCAAAATCATATTAAAAGGTTGCTTCTTTCTGCTAACTTGTAAACATGTTTGTTTCTAAGTTAAAACAATTTATTACAGAAATACACAATTAAAAAATAAAACATTTATACAAATTATTTCAGTAAATTATGTATTCTTGTGTCGATAAACGGGAATATAATAGGGTATTCAGTTTAGATAATAAAATTCTAGGGTATGCAACTAGACGCCAAGCTCAGATGGAAAAAATACATTAAAAATCTGGTGTAAAACACTCACACAACTTTCTCTTGCCAATGAAAATAATGAACAACAAAACCTAATATTAGTAATAAAACATTAGAAAAACAAAAAAATAACCTCAAAAACATAACCTTTTTTTAATCATGAGTGAATGATGCAAAATGAAAATCAACCTTAGTTTGGCTTAACAATACGAAAAGTGACTCTTTCACACTAAACTAGGCTATGTAGAGAAAAATGCTCTAAATAAAAGTTGTAGATCTTTTATTTTTCTATAAATATCATTATACAATTTTGTCGTAAAATGCATACTAAGGCTAAAATCTTAAAATATCGATTTTTTATACACTCGTGAAAAAAACATAAGGTCGCTAATTACCGCTAAACTAAGCGTTTTACAAAAAATGTTTGAAATAAAATTTGTAGGTTTTTAAATTCTCTACAACTTTATTATACATTTTTGCGCTAAAATGCATAATAAAGACGCAATCTTAAAAAAACCACTTTTTTCTATGAAAGCACAGCCTTTCCAAGAATTTCAGCAGACATGGCCCTGCCCTTTCTTATAGAGCATAAAAAAATGTAAATGAGGTGATTTTTAAAAGAAATCGTAGGAGTCGTTTTTGAGAAAATCGCAAAAAAGTGAAAAATGACTCGAATAAACTACTACTTCCAGTTAACTGATTTTGATGGAAATGTTTGTGTCGGTTCCTATGGTGGTACCTAACGTTAAGTTTTACGTTTCAAGTTCGTAGCAACCTATAAGCAACACTTTTATTCTTGTTATTTTATTTTTAACTGTTTTAAAAATTAAAATAAATAGTTGTTAAGCAATTATTGCCAACCTATGAAAACAATTTTTCATTTTGTTGGAGAGCAGTTAATTTTTTGTAACGATTTTTTTATTAATTAAAATCTTATTTCAATATCTTGAATTTGTTTTCTACTTATTTAATTTACATAAATTTACTCAGAATTTAATTTCCTGCGGGACGATAAAAAACGAATAAGTTAATTAAGAATTTAATGAAGTTAGTTTACATTAAACGTAAAAAGTTTTATTTTCAACCCATAATATTATGCCTTATAAATATTAATATGTGTGTTGGAGATTATCTCTGAAATTATTGGAGATATAATTCTAGGACCCATTTTATCGAACTTTCCAGGTTAGAAAACATATGTTGTCTCCAAGTTTTTCTTAATTGAAGCCTTAAAGATTTCAGTGTGGCCTCATTTCAGGAGGGTGACCGGATTCCAGGAGAAATCTTTCGCCAGCTGTAACTTACAAACAAAGCATTTCCGGATCTATGTACTGTGAAAAATAATAGTTGTTTGTGATATTCTAGAAAGAAATAGCTAAGGGGATAAATTTTTTATTTAAAGTAATTGTACATTTTATGAAGTGGAGTGTATTGAACAAGGATAATGGATTGCCATGAAAGAAATCTTTTGAATAGGAGTTCTCGGAATTTGAAACTAGTAGAAACTTTTTTTTTGTTTTGATTCCTTCTACCATGTTCTGGTAAAACGGAGTAAGTGTTAGAAAGGTCTCGAGATTAACTATTAGCCGCAGGTATAAAAACAGTAAGTACCTTTATAATGAGGTAGTTATAAATTGGACTGTGAATGGAATTAGTATTGTCGGGCCGTTCGAAATAATGTCGTTACGGGACCAGTTCCAAATTACGTTATAGTACGTGTGGGTAGGGTGGTACAGGTTCACAGAAACGGATTTCTACTTTGGCAAGTGATGCGCAGTAGCTGGCCATATGGAGGGGTACTGACCCTCATTTCTGCTCTAGCTGCCAGACTAGCAACATCGGTACAGCGCGTTCAAAAACAAAACTGGTGGTTTTAAAAAAAATGTTAAAAGAAAATAATTATAAACAAAATTATTTCCTTAAACTTGTCCTAACCTATTTCAAAAAATCTGGTGTGAAACACTCACGCAACTTTCTCTTGCTAATGCAAATAATTAACAATATAACCTAATATTAGTAATAAAACATTAGAAATAAACAAAAAACTAACCTCAATAAACATAACCTGATTTTAATCATGTGTGAAAGACGCAAAATGAAAATCAATCTCAGTTTGGCTCAAAAATACGAAAACTCACCCTTTCACGCTAAACTAGGCTCTGTAGAGAAAAATGCTTGAACTAAAAGTTGTACATCTTTTAATTTCCTATAAATTTTATTATATACACTTTTGTCGTTAAATGCATACTAAGGCTGAAATCTTAAAAAGTTAATTTTTTACAGATTTTCATGAAAAAAAAACAGAACATCGCTAATTACCGCTAAACTAAGCGTTAAGCAAAGAAATGTTTGAATAAATAGTTGTAGATTTTTAAATTATCTACAACTTGCATTATATACACTTTTGCTCTAAAATGCATATTAAGGCCGAAATCTTAAAAAAAAATTCTACGAGAGGACAGCCTCCCCAAGAATTTCAATAGACATGGCGCCTACCCTATTTTATAGAGCATTAAAAAATTAGTAAATGAGGCGATTTTTAAAAAAATCGTAGGACCCGTTTTTGAGAAAATCACAAAAAAGTGAAAAATGACACGAATAAATTACTACTTCTGGTTGACCGATTTTGATGAAAATGTTTGTGACGGGTCCTCTAGTGGTATCTAACTTAAATTTTAAGTTTCAACTTCGTACCATGTTCCGTTCTTGAGATATTCTGTTCATACACACACACACACACACACACACACACACACACACACACACACACACACACACACACACACACAAACATACACACACAAACATACACACACAACCATACCAATCGCTAAAAACATGTTTTTTTGGGTCAAAGGGTCTGAAAACGTGTAGATCCGGTGAAAACTCGATTTCGAAAAATCGACATGAAAACAATAATTTCCTTCCTATATATTCATATAGGCAAGAGAAAATAAAAATAATATAGCCAACTTATTGTTTAACGACAATGGTAATGTAACTACTTTTAACAATGGGTTTTTCCCACTCACCAGTTGATGGAATTTACCTTATTTCTGGAAGTTATAGTAATTAGGAATCACTATAACTTCAATTGTTTGGTTATTTGTACTGAACAACGGTACACGACTCATATATCTGTTTTGCCTTGCGTCACGTCCAATTAATGTTCAGGTACGAATAATTAATTAACAGTTTAATAACTAATTGTAATTATTAACGGAGTCAATAAATAATTGTTATAAGTTTAAAAAGAATCTGTTTATTATTTATTATATCCAAATCCCGAAAGTATCTTACCTTAGTGTTATAGTGCAAAATGTTTCTTATTTCTAGCTATAAAATCATTTCCTAGAGTTTGGTTTTATTTTTTAAATGAACTCTGCATAAAATGTGTTATGTTTTACGTGGCAATATAGTATGTATTTAGTGAAATGAAATAAAGGTAACATATAAAATTGTTAGAAAGGTAAAACATGGGAGGGAGTAGGTGATAGATAGGGGTACTTTTCTTATAATATCAAATTCTTGGAATACCAATTTAGTTAATTATTGTATAACAGAAACAATGTTATCGTATTTCTACGTACAATGCGTAATTTTGTGGTTAGGTCAGTTTACGAACTCTCAAATTTACCTTTGGAAATTGTTTAATTGTATTAGGCCTGTACGCACTAAATTAACACCATTCAAGTTGATGTAGGTTAAGTTAAGCGACCTGACCTTTCCGTATAACTGGAAAGTTTATCATCAGTCATTTAACAACAGAGTACTGATGGAGATATTATTTTGATTTTAATTATTTAGTGTTTCTGATTTCAAACAATTAAATAATACAATGTACCTCTTTAATTTGTGAGTCATGTACTTTTTAATTTTTCTTGCCTATGTGAATATATAAAAAAGGAAAGTATTGTATTCATGTTGATTTTTCCAAATAAGAGTTTTCACCGGGAATAAACTTTTTCAAGCCCTACGAACCTGAAAATCATGTTTTTAGTGACTGATCTTTGTGTGTGTGTGTGTGTGTGTGTGTGTGTGTGTGTGTGTGAGTGCGCGCGCGCGCGTACATAAAATAAAAAAATATCTCAAGAACGGAATATCATGCGAAATTGAAACTAAAGTTAGGTTAGGTACCACGAGAGAACCCGACACGAAAATTTTCATAAAAATCGGTCAACTGGAAATAGAAGTTTATTCGTGCGTTTTTTCAAGTTTTTGCGGTTTTCTCAAAAACGGCAATACAATTTAAAAAAAAAATCACCTCATTTATTACATTGTTTATGCTCTACAAGGTAGGGCAAGCGCCATGTCCGCTGAAATTCTTGGGGAAGCTGTGCTCTCGTAGAAAAATGTTTGTTTCTTTTAAGATGCCTTAATATGCATTTTAGCGCAAAAAAGTAAAATAAAATTTGTAGAAAATCTAAAAAATTACAACTTTTGTGGAAAACATTTTTTTGTAGACTACAACGCTTAGTTTAGCGGTAATTAGTAATTTTCTGGTTTTTTTTCATGAAAATCTGTAAAAAAATGTTTTTTTTTAAGATTTCAGCCTTAGTATACATTTTACGACAAAAGTGTTGTATAAAAGTTTTAGAAAATTAAAAGATCTACGAATTTTTTTAAGCGCATTTTTCTCTACAAAGTATACTTTAGCGTGAAAGACTGATTTTCGTGTTATAAAGCCAAACTAAGGTTGATTTACATTTTCCGTCTTTCACTCATGATTAAAATTAGGTAAAGTTTTTTGAGGTTAGTTTATTTGTTTAATTCTAATGTTTTATTACTAATGTTAGGTATATTGTTCATTACTTGTATTGGCAAGAGAAAGCCGTGTGAGTGTTTCACACCATATTTTTTCACACCTTTTTATTACTTACTTCAACAAGCGTGTTATCTAGTAATCTTTACTAAATATTACATAATTTACCCCACCATTTGCTTAGAAATTTATTTATAATTTAATAGTTGGAGTCAACTTGAAATAATAAAATATATATAAGTAAAAAAAATTGAGATGGGAAATAAGAGTCATTATACTACTCTACTACAGAATGCATAGCGTAATAATAATATTAATAATAATAATAATAATAACAACGAAACATACACTAATAATCATATTAGTCGATTTGAAACAATTTCGGTTGAATATTACTTCGCTAAGATATATCAATCTAAAATTCTGCAAACAAAACAGGCCACCTAAGTTAACTTTCACTTGATTTATGCGTTACAAAGTTTACAACATTGTAACTAAATTTAGGAAGAGGTCAATGGCACTAACTATGGGAATTCAATTACAGAACATATTTCTCATTTAAAGTTGATTCATAAATTTAAAATGTAACTCTGAAATTTTGATTCGATTGAAAACAGTATGAAATTTTGGGTTATTTAGTGAGGTTTAATATGAATAGGAACAGTTATGCAGGTAATGATTTTAAAGAACTGAAGTTATTTTCCATTCAGGATATCAAATATCTGTTTAAATAAATTAAATAATCTGTTAAATAATTAATAATCTGTTTAAGATAAATTAAATAATTAAATTTAACGGTGTTTAATGTTTCTTCTTAACTTGATGAAATAATAAAAAACCAGGCATGGTTTTGGTATTAATGAATTTTTAATGTATTTTAATAACAACAATTAATCTTATTTTACCGAATTCTGTCTTTTTTCTTTTTTTTGTTTCATATTATTTAGAAACTACCTAATGTTAACGCTAGTAATCAGTCTGTGGTCGCTTAGTGAAGATAGATATGAAATCCACAGGATGTTGACTCATTCTAATTCTTAATTGTGTCACTTTACTTTTAACCAAAAAAAAAGAAAAATCAGACTTCTGCCTTAACGCAGTATTCATCAAACCTACCCTAGAACATGGCTGTTCCATAGTTGGGTAGGTTGATTCCCCCCGCATCATATTTCTATACTAATATTATAAAGACAAAGCATGTTTTTTTGTGCAGGCTAATTTTCAAAACTACTGAACGGATTTTCATGAAATTTTGACAACATATTCACATTCACCGCAATAATTTTCTTTAAATTTTTAAAAATGATAATCTTAAGGGCCCTAATGAATTTTTTCATAAATATGTATTTGCGTGTGTGTACATGTGAGTACGTATTACTGTTGAAGTAGATGAAGGGGTTTGATGATGTCGAGAGACGTACGCGGGGGAATGTATCAAAACGTTGTATGTGTGTGTGTGTGTGTGTACACGTTGGAGTATATAGTCGATTTAGTAGCTGCACTATAGTACGCGCCACGAAAGAAGTCCGTTGTGTTTGAAGAGCTGTATCTCAAAAATAACTAAACGGAAAATTTTGAACGCTACACCAAATTCAAGCCTGTTCTTTTCTGAGTTAATTGGTTTGACTTAAATTTTATATAATTTAGAAATTAGTCAGAGGTACAGCAATTTACGCATAAAAAGTACCCAGTTTTCCGTTGATGTGCTTTTTAAACGTCTGTTACTCCGTCCAGGCTTTACATTTAAAAAAATTGGCTTTTAAGTATGTAAAAGATCACAGTTTTCTCTACAATGTTAATACCATTTACAAAGTTAAATCTTGCGTTCCATTTTAATATGCCGGCCATTAAAAACGTGCTATTTTGACTCCACGTAAAGATGTGTTACTACGATGAAAACTTTTAAGCAATATAGCAGGAATAGTTTTAACTAACAAGTATTACATTGTATATACATTACAATTGTAATACAATTGTAATAGTATTACAAGTATATACATTGCAATTTTTTAAAAATATGATTAAATTTATAAAAACGTTTTCCCCCTTTAAAATCATCTTTCTTTAAAAGCATAATTTTTTAAAAATCATTTTCCTTTTCAATTTAAACGGATTTAATTCCCTATAAAACTTTCGTTCGCTTTTACTACAAATAAGTGTCAGTGGCAAACTCTTACATTATGAGGTATCGATTTACGTACAGAATGCTTTACCCATGGTCAATTGTATGTATATATCACTTTTAAGAACAGGAAATCTACGGAGCCCTATACCCCAACGAACTAAAGACTGCAGATCTACCCAATAACAGCCAAGGTCAGGTGTGAGGTAGCCCCTTTGCAAAATCACACTCTGTTCCATCGAAATACAGCTGACATTTTGTTAGGCTGTCATCCACAGCGGGACCACAAAGTGACAACTCAGGAAAACGAAAGTCAATTGGCTCTGTGCTGTGATCTACGCCACTATGCTCCGCCTTCATCTGCAGTCTCTAGTTCGTTAAAGTATAACCAATTTGTTCTGATTCCCGAAATCATGAATCCAAGAAATGTAGTGTACTCTGAAGTGTTTGTGAACAGAGAATTTTTCGCTAATTTACTATATTTTTAATGTAATTACACTCATAATTTCACATTGTTACTTAAATAATATAATATTTTCAAAATCTTAGTTATATTTATATTTTCAGTAATACATATAAGTTATATATATTTTTACTTTCTCTTGCCTATATGAATATATAGGAAGGAAAGTATTGTTTTCATGTCGATTTTTCGAAATCGAGTTTTCACCGGATCTATACGTTTTCAGACCCCCTGAACCCAAAAAACATGTTTTTAGCGATTGGTCTGTGTGTGTGTCTCTCTGTGTGTGTGTGTGTGTGTGTGTGTGTGTGTGTGTATGTGTAAGTGTGTGTGTATGTGTGTGCGTGTGTGCGTGTGTGTGTGTGTGTGTGTGTGTGTGGTGTGTGTGTGTGTGTGTGAACAGAATATCTCAAGAACGGAACATCGTACGAACTTGAAACTTGAAACATAAGTTACGTACCACTACCGGACTCGACACGAACATTTTCATCAAAATCGGTCAACCGGAAGAGGTAGTTTATTCGTGTAATTTTTCACTTTTTTGCGATTTTCTCAAAAACTGGTCCTACGATTTTTTTTAAAATCGCCTGGTTTACTCAATTTTTTATTCTCTACAAGATAGGGTAGACGTCATGTTTGCTGAAATTCTGGGTGAGGCTGTTTTCACGTAAAAACGTTGTTTTTTTTAAGATTATAGCTTTAATATGCATTTTAGCGCAAAACGTTATATAATAAAAGTTGTAGAGAATTAAAAATTCTACAACTTTTATTTCAAACAATTTTTTGTATAACGCTTAGTTTAGCGGTAATTTGCGATTTTCTGTTTTTTTTCTCACGAAAATGTGTGAAAAATTGATTTTTTTAAGATTTCGGCCTTAGTATGCATTTTACGACAAAAGTGTATATAATTTAATTTATAGAAAATTAAAAGATCTACAACTTTTATGTAAATCATTTTTCTCTACAGAGCCTAGTTTAGAGAGAAAGAGTGATTTTCCGTATTTCTAAGCCAAACTGAGGTTGATTTTCATTTTGCATCATTCACTCATGATTAAAATAAGGTTATGTTTTTGAGGTTAGTTTTTTGTTTATTTCTAATGTTTTATTACTAATCTTAGGTTTATTGTTAATTATTTGCATTGGCAAGAGAAAGTTGTGTGAGTGTTTCACACCAGATTTTTTAAATTGATTAGGCCTACACATGTTTCGCGTGCGAAGCCGCGACGGGGCATGCTAGTTCATAATAATTGCATTAATAAATAAGTAATTTATTCAATATGTTTATTTTGTTTTCGTTTGTAACTGTTAAATGGAAAAAATATATTTATTAGGCCTATTATTATTGTTTAAACTCCCATCCCCTAAACTCTGATGGAACGACATAAATATTTTCGTCCCATTACTTACGACACAGATCGCATGCCAATAAGTTAATGTCGATGTAACACCAAAATATAACATAACAGTTGGACGTAATAAAAGGAAAATTAATATATAAAAAAAACATAAACAGGCTGTTTAAGTGGCCGCTCTTCACATTGAATTAACATAAAAGCAATGTAAATTATCTCCTTTTTTAAACCTATATTTTGTTGGAAAACTTCTAAATTCCATGAGCAGATTATAATTTTTACGATGAAAGCGCTGCAATACTTTTTGGAAATAATGGGAAAATTAAATTTACGCGAGAAACTTTTTTGTTCTAAGAATTACTAATGGTCTCGTATTAAATTCAAGTTAACTAGGTTAGACGGGTTTGAATTACCAGGAATTCCTGAGCTGATTTGTGTGTTTAGCGTACAAACTTTTTCTGTAAAAGTTTAAAGTAAAACCGCGTAGTACATTATATGGGTATAGTGCAACCGCTGTGATTCTTTTAACAAGGTTTATTATGTATTAATAATTGATTTTATAACATTATCCGCTTTTTAATTTCCTTTACCTTATATGAATGTATAGAGAAGAAAAGTATTGTTTTCATATCGTTTTCGAAATCGAGTTTTCACCGGAAGTACACGCTTTCAGACCCGCTGAACCCAATTAACATGTTTTAGTAATTAATCTGTGTGCGCGCGCTCGTGTATATGAAGAAAATACGTCAAGAACGGAATATTGTACAAAGTTGAGACTTGGAACTTAAGTCAGATACCATACTTGACACAAATATTTTTATTAAAACTGGTCAGCCGGAAGTAGTAATTTATTCACGCGATTTTCATTTTTTAACGACTTTCTCGAAAACGATTTTTTTTAAATCGCCTAATTTACTATTTTTTTTATTTCTACGAGATAGAGTAAGCGCTATGTCTGCTGAATTTCGTAGAGGGAGCTGTGCTCTCGTGGTAATTATTTTTTCATTAAGATTACGGCCTTAATAGGCATTTTAGGGCAACAACATATATAATAAAAATTGCAGAAATTTTTTTTTGTCATCAGTCTGGTTTGATGCAGTTCTCCAAGTTGTTCTATCTCTTGTAAGTCGTTTTATACCTACATACCTGTAACACCCTACATCTTTTGTAATTTACTTTATATACTCTAACCTTTGCCTCCCCCTACAATTCACTCCCTCAATATTAACCTCAATTATTGTAGACTAATACCTGGATGTCTTAGGATGTGCCTCACTTGCCTATCCCTTCTTTTGGCAAGATGCTTCCATATGCAGTATAATACCGATTATCCGTGGTAATTGGGGGGATAACTATACCGGATAACCGGAAACCACGGATAATACAACCCAATTCGTTCGAGACCACTTACGTCATAAACAAAACCACCAGTTACGCGTATGTTTTATTCTACTGATTAATACATGTTAATACTATCGGATATCGGAAATAAATAAACAAATTGTATTGAAATAAAAATATTTACTACATAAATTTATATAAGTCTTACCTTAAACTACGTACCAAAAAAAATCACAAAAAATCTGTTATTTTACTTTGTTTCATTTTATGCCGCAATATTTTTTCTTTTATTTTTCTTGTATAACCACGAATATGTAAAATGTCCACGTAATCTGTGTCATCCTGATTTTCCATGAAAGTTAGTAATGTTTCGGCACCGGTTAAAGCTTCTTTGCAACTTATTTTAGGAGCTGGTAACGTGCTGGCCTCTCATCACGCGGTCTTGGGTTCGAATCCCACTCGGGCATTTTCATACGTTACAAAAAATTCATTTCATCCTTCACCGTCTGCATTAGCAGCAATTAGCAAAACAGTCGGACGTTAAACAAAAAAAAAAAATTTAGTGATCGCACGGTTAATCCAAACCCCGGTTAAACGATCCACGGAAAATCGGTACTCTACTGTACTTCTTTTTTCATTCACTCGTCTAAGAACCTCTAAATTTCTTATTTTGTCCACCTACCTAATCTTTAACATTTTTCTATAACACCACATTTCAAAAGCTTCTATACTCTTCCTTTCTACAGCCCCTATCACCCACGTTTCACTCCCATATAATGCTAAACTCCAAACATAGTGTTTTAAGAAATTTATCCTAATCCGTAAGTCAATGTTTGTACTCAGTAAGCTGTTTTTCATTTAAAACGCTTTTCTAGCTTAAGCAATTAATTGTTCTTCTTCCATCCTTTGTCATTTACTCCCTAGATAGTAGAATTTCCCAACTTACTGTATGTTTTCGTTGCCTACTTTTAAATATCCCATCTCTTCTAAACCACTCTTGCTGCTGCACAACACTTTCCTTTTCTATGCAGAAAATTACAACTTTTATTACATTTTTTTTCTAAACGCTTAGTTTAGCGTCAATTAGTAATTTCTATAGTATTTTCCTCATTGACATAAATAAGTGGGTATTTTTTAAAAATTGCGGCCTTAGTATGCATTTTGCGACAACAGTGTAATAAAACTGAAGTTACCGTTTTGTGAAGTAATCCATTTGGAATACACAATATTTGACTTCAACCTTAACAAACTCTTAAGTTAGGTACCACAAAGGGACCCGACGCGAACATTTTCATCAAAATTGGTCAACCAAAAGTAGCCTTTTCGTTCCACTTTTAATTTTTTGAATTTCTCATAAACGGATCCAACGAAATTCTTAAATCGTCTCATTTACTACAATATTTATGTTCTACTTAATAGGGTAAGTGCCTTATCTGTTGAAATTCTCGGGAACTCCTGTGTTTTTTGTGCTAAAAATTATTTTCTTTTTTTAAGATAGCAGCCTTAACACATTCAATGCGGATATCGAGTTTGGCATGCGACCTACTGACGGAATTTAAAAAATAAGGTTAATATTTTGTTTTTTGTCGTAAATAATGATGTAGTAATCAAAACTTCAAAAAAAATATTAATATTTGGTGAGTTTTTGGACTGGAGGTAATATTACCTCCTCCGTAAGCGGGATTTGAATTGGATATGCAACCACGCAATACATGTCCGAATTCAATCAAACTTTCTGAGGATACATTACCAAATCTACAAAAATGGATTGAAGTTACTATTTATTTCTGAAAGATTAATTATTCTTCAAAATTTTACGAAATTTTTAAAATAATACGTATCAGAAAGTTTTTAACATTAATTTGTGTAACCTTCTTTCAAGTATTAATGTCCGATGTATTTTTGTCACTATCTGTTTGTAGAACAAGAAATAGTAATGAAACTGATCTATTTTTTTAAGTAAATGTGTAGTATATTAATTCTATTAATAAAATAATATATTAAAATTATATTAATTATTAATAAGTGGTATAAAATACAAACATATTTAATATAATAGACTAATAATACAAACTTAAAATAGTTTTAATAGAATAAAATTAAAATCTATGTAAGACTGAAGCTAAAAATAACGTTATACTACGTTACAACTATTTACGTTACGAAAAGTTACGTACACAGAACAGCAGAAAAATCTTGGGGAAAACTGTTGAATAGGAATAACCAAATGAACTAAATTCGGTATATATCACACCTTGTATGCAGGTATGAAATTATCTATACCAATATCAATAGTGAGAGAATTTCATAGCTCATTTATTACTTTGGTTTTAACAAAATTAAGGGATGGTAAACTTTGAGTTATAAAGAAAAATTTGGAACTTTAAGGTTGACCTTCAATAACCTGCATCTGCAAACGAAAAGATATATTCTATATTTTCAACAATGTTTTGTGTAATAAAAAATATATGATTGATAGGGATAGGGTTTTACAATCTAAAACGGACTTGCTAAACAGCAAGCTACTGAAGAGAATGCATGAGGTAATATTACCTCACTCGTATCCGCCAATAAGAGGACATATTACCTCCTCCGCACAGTACGTGTCAAATCATATAGATCTTACACTATGTAAAATCAAATGTATCAAAATTATAATAATTTTTCTGCGTAGACTTTCGCTACTGTTTTTAAGCAAAGAAAAGAAAAAAGCATTCTCAGACTCTGTTGAGCATGAAGTAAAGGTGTCATTCGGAATGTCAAGAGTACATGGTTTTTGGAAGGACTGACATTCTGACACGGATAATTAATAACTCTATGAAGAGGCGAGTTAAACCAGCTCCCGATTTGTCTCACTCAGATAAGATTTTACAAGTTCAAACCAGCATGTCGAATGCTTTCCTAAAAAAATTCTTTGCACAACAATTTAAAACCTTCTGTATTTACCTATTTTCAAGTTTACTGAAAAATTGAATTTGTAATAAAGAATATCAATAGCCTACCCTGCTTAGGAGAACGGATAAATTTTTCGTTCGCAGAAAGTTTAAAAATCACATCTGACAATATTTCATAAAATTGTAACGTTCAAAGAGCGGCCTTCATTAACTCATATAGGCCTTACACTGTAAACCAAAATCTATCAAGATTTTTCAAATTTTTCTGCTTAGAATTTTGCTACTGCATTTAAGCGATTACCGTCGTACAACTAATTTTTTGTTCTTCTCATCTGTACGAGTGAGGAAGTAAAAGTTATAGTTTTATACAGTTTGTGTAGAAGACATATATTTTACTAATCAATTTTTTCGTTAACTAACGGATACTAAAACAAAAAAACAAAAATAAACTTCGCAAAACGTTACTTGATAAACGATTATTGTCCTACGCTTCTATTGTGTTAATTAGATACGAAAACATATATATCAGATATAATCGGGATACAACAAACGAAATATTTAGGTTCCTTGAGTAAGGCGGGCCAAGTTGAGTGTGACGCGCGTGTGACGTCAATGGCTCAGATAATATGTGACCAATCAGAGTCTGAGAATTTTCGGCCAATGAGAAAGCCCACATTCCAACCAATCAGAAGTCTTCATTTGCGTCATTTTGATTGGTTAATATTGTCCAATCAGAGAGATTATATTACTGTACTATGTCAGACCGACATCAACCAATCAAATAGTGTATTTAGGCGTTACGTCATTCGTGAGAATGCTGCTTTCTGATTGGTCCGTACTGTTACTGGGCGTCGCGTCGTTTGAGGTATTGACATAAGTTCCACCCAATTTCAACGTCTAGTTAATGATAGGGCATCACATACAGGTACCTTCTATATTTACCTATTTTCAAGTTTACTGAAAAACTGAATTTGTAGTAAAGGATATCATTAGCCTACCCTACTTAGGGGAACGGATAAATTTTTCGTTCGCAGAAAGTTTAAAAATCGCATCTGATAATATTTCATAAAATTGTAACGTTCATAGAGCGGCCTTCATTAACTCATATAGGCCTTACACTGTAAAATAAATACTATCAAGATTATACAAATTTTTCTGCTTAGAATTATGCTACTGCATTTAAGGGATTGCTGTCGCACAACTTATTTTTTGTTCTTCTCATCTGTACTAGTGAGGAATTAAAAACTATAGTTTTATAGTTTGTGTAGAAGATATAAAATTTACTAATCAATTTTCCGTTAACTAACGGATACTAAAACAAAAAAAAAATAAACTTCGCAAAACGTTACTTGATAAACGATTATTGTCCTACGCTTCTGTTGTGTTAATTAAATACGAAAACATATATATCAGATATAATCGGGATACAACAAACGAATTATTTAGGTTCCTTGAGTAAGGCGGGCCAAGTTGAGTGTGACGCGCGTGTGACGTCAATGGCTCAGATAATATCTGACCAATCAGACTCTGAGAATTTTCGGCCAATGAGAAAGCCCACATCCCAACCAATCAGAAGTCTTCATTTGCGTCATTTTGATTGGTTAATAATGTCCAATCAGTAAGGTTATATTACTGTACTACGTCAGACCGACATCAACCAATCAAATAGTGTATTAGGCTTTACGTCATTCGTAAGAATGCTGCTTTCTGATTGGTCCGGAAATCTACTGGGCGTTGCGTCGTTTGAGGTTTTGACATAAGTTCCACCCAATTTCAACGTCTAGTTAATGATAGGGCAGCACATACAGGTACCTGCTGTATTTACCTATTTTCAAGTTTACTGAAAAATTGAATTTGTAATAAAGGATATCATAAGCCTAACCTGCTTAGGAAAACGGATAATTTTTTCGTTCGCAGAAAGTTTAAAAATCGCATCTGACAATATTTCATAAAATTGTAACGTTCAAAGAGCGGCCTTCATTAACTCATATAGGCCTTACACTGTAAAATATAATCTATCAAGATTATACAAATGTTTCTGCTTAGAATTTCGCTACTGCATTTAAGTGATATCCGTCGCACAACTTAATTTTTATTCTTCTCATCTGTACGAGTGAGCAATTAAAAGTTATAGTTTTATACAGTTTGTGTAGAAGATATAAATTTTACTAATCAATTTTCCGTTATATAACGTATACTAAATTACAAAAAAATAAACTTCGCAAAACGTTACTTGATAAACGATTATTGTGCTACGCTTCTATTGTGTTAATTAAATACGAAAACATATATATCAGATATAATCGGGATACAACAAACGAAATATTTACGTTCCTTGAGTAAGGCGGGCCAAGTTGAGTGTAACGCGCGTGTGACGTCAATGGCTCAGATAATATCTGACCAATCAGGCTCTGAGAATTTTCGGCCAATGAGAAAGCTCACATTCCAACCAATCAGAAGTCTTCATTTGCGTCATTTGGATTGGTTAATATTGTCCAATCAGCGAGGTTATATTACTGTACTACGTCAGGCCGACATCAACCAATGAAATAGTGTCTTTAGGCGTTACGTCATTCGTAAGAATGCTGCTTTCTGATTGGTCCGTACTGTTACTGGGCGTCGCCTCGTTTGAGGTTTTGACATAAGTTCCACCCAATTTCAACGTCTAGTTAATGATAGGGCAGTACATACAGGTACCTGCTGTATTTACCTATTTTCAAGTTTACTGAAAAATTGAATTTGTAGTAAAGGATATCATTAGCCTAACCTGCTTAGGAGAACGGATAAATTTTTCGTTCGCAGAAAGTTTAAAAATCGCATCTGAAAATATATCCTGAAATTGTAACGTTCAAAGAGCGGCCTTCATTAACTCATATAGGCCTTACACTGTAAAATAAAATCTATCAAGATTACACAAATTTTTTTGCTTAGAATTTTGCTACTGCATTTAAGTGATATCCGTCGCACAACTAATTTTTTGTTCTTCTCATCTGTACGAGTGAGCAATTAAAAGTTATAGTTTTATACAGTTTGTGTAGAAGATATAAATTTTACTAATCAATTTTCCGTTATATAACGTATACTAAATAAAAATAAAAATGAACTTCGCAAAACGTTACTTGATAAACGATTATTGTCCTACGCTTCTATTGTGTGAATTAAATACGAAAACATATATATCAGATATAATCGAGATACAACAAACGAAATATTTAGGTTCCTTGAGTAAGGCGGGCCAAGTTGAGTGTGACGCGCGTGTGACGTCAATGGCTCAAACAATATCTGACCAATCAGACTCTGAGAATTTTCGGCCAATGAGAAAGCTAACATTCCAACCAATCAGAAGTCTTAATTTGCGTCATTTGGATTGGTTAATAATGTTCAATCAGCGAGGTTATATTACTGTACTACGTCAGACCGACATCAACCAATCAAATAGTGTCTTTAGGCGTTACATCATTCGTAAGAATGCTGCTTTCTGATTGGTCCGTCCTTTTACTGGGCGTCGCGTCGTTTGAGGTTTTGACATAAGTTCCACCCAATTTCAACGTCTAGTTAATGATAGGGCATCACATACAGGTACCTTCTATATTTACCTATTTTCAAGTTTACTGAAAAACTGAATTTGTGAAAAGGATATCATTAGCCTACCCTGCTTAGGGGAACGGATAAATTTTTCGTTCCCAGAAAGTTTAAAAATCGCATCTGATAATATTTCATAAAATTGTAACGTTCATAGAGCGGCCTTCATTAACTCATATAGGCCTTACACTGTAAAATAAAATCTATCAAGATTATACAAATTTTTTCTGCTTAGAATTATGCTACTGCATTTAAGGGATTGCTGTCGCACAACTTATTTTTTGTTCTTCTCATCTGTACTAGTGAGGAATTAAAAACTATAGTTTTATAGTGTGTGTAGAAGATATAAAATTTACTAATCAATTTTCCGTTAACTAACGGATACTAAAACAAAAAAAAAATAAACTTCGCAAAACGTTACTTGATAAACGATTATTGTCCTACGCTTCTGTTGTGTTAATTAAATATGAAAACATATATATCAGATATAATCGGGATACAACATACGAATTATTTAGGTTCCTTGAGTAAGGCGGGCCAAGTTGAGTGTGACGCGCGTGTGACGTCAATGGCTCAGATAATATCTGACCAATCAGACTCTGAGAATTTTCGGCCAATGAGAAAGCCCACATCCCAACCAATCAGAAGTCTTCATTTGCGTCATTTTGATTGGTTAATATTGTCCAATCAGCAAGGTTATATTACTGTACTACGTCAGACCGACATCAACCAATGAAATAGTGTCTTTAGGCGTTACGTCATTCGTAAGAATGCTGCTTTCTGATTGGTCCGTACTGTTACTGGGCGTCGCCTCGTTTGAGGTTTTGACATAAGTTCCACCCAATTTCAACGTCTAGTTAATGATAGAGCAGTTCATACAGGTACCTGCTGTATTTACCTATTTCCAAGTTTACTGAAATATTGAATTTGTAGTAAAGGATATCATAAGCCTAACCTGCTTAGGAAAACGGATAATTTTTTCGTTCGCAGAAAGTTTAAAAATCGCATCTGACAATATTTCATAAAATTGTAACGTTCAAAGAGCGGCCTTCATTAAGTCATATAGGCCTTACACTGTAAAATATAATCTATCAAGATTATACAAATGTTTCTGCTTAGAATTTCGCTACTGCATTTAAGTGATATCCGTCGCACAACTAATTTTTTGTTCTTCTCATCTGTACGAGTGAGCAATTAAAAGTTATAGTTTTATACAGTTTGTGTAGAAGATATAAATTTTACTAATCAATTTTCCGTTATATAACGTATACTAAATAAAAATAAAAATGAACTTCGCAAAACGTTACTTGATAAACGATTATTGTCCTACGCTTCTGTTGTGTTAATTAAATATGAAAACATATATATCAGATATAATCGGGATACAACAAACGAAATATTTAGGTTCCTTGAGTAAGGCGGGCGAAGTTGAGTGTAACGCGCGTGTGACGTCAATGGCTCAGATAATATCTGACCAATCAGGCTCTGAGAATTTTCGGCCAATGAGAAAGCTCACATTCCAACCAATCAGAAGTCTTCATTTGCGTCATTTGGATTGGTTAATATTGTCCAATCAGCGAGGTTATATTACTGTACTACGTCAGACCGACATCAACCAATGAAATAGTGTCTTTAGGCGTTACGTCATTCGTAAGAATGCTGCTTTCTGATTGGTCCGTACTGTTACTGGGCGTCGCGTTGTTTGAGGTTTTGACATAAGTTCCACCCAATTTAAACGTCTAGTTAATGATAGGGCATCACATACAGGTACCTTCTATATTTACCTATTTTCAAGTTTACTGAAAAACTGAATTTGTGAAAAGGATATCATTAGCCTACCCTGCTTAGGGGAACTGAAAAATTTTTCGTTCCCAGAAAGTTTAAAAATCGCATCTGATAATATATCATAAAATTGTAACGTTCATAGAGCGGCCTTCATTAACTCATATAGGCCTTACACTGTAAAATAAAATCTATCAAGATTATACAAATTTTTTCTGCTTAGAATTATGCTACTGCATTTAAGGGATTGCTGTCGCACAACTTATTTTTTGTTCTTCTCATCTGTACTAGTGAGGAATTGAAAACTATAGTTTTATAGTTTGTGTAGAAGATATAAAATTTACTAATCAATTTTCCGTTAACTAACGGATAATAAACCAAAAAAAAAATTAACTTCGCAAAACGTTACTTGATAAACGATTATTGTCCTACGCTTCTGTTGTGTTAATTAAATATGAAAACATATATATCAGATATAATCGGGATACAACAAACGAACTATTTAGGTTCCTTGAGTAAGGCGGGCCAAGTTGAGTGTGACGCGCGTGTGACGTCAATGGCTCAGATAATATCTGACCAATCAGACTCTGAGAATTTTCGGCCAATGAGAAAGCCAACATCCCAAACAATCAGAAGTCTTCATTTGCGTCATTTTGATTGGTTATTAATGTCCAATCAGTAAGGTTATATTACTGTACTACGTCAGACCGACATCCACCAATCAAATAGTGTCTTTAGGCGTTACGTCATTCGTAAGAATGCTGCTTTCTGATTGGTGCGGAAATCTACTGGGCGTTGCGTCGTTTGAGGTTTTGACATAAGTTCCACCCAATTTCAACGTCTAGTAATGATAGGGCAGTACATACAGGTACCTGCTGTATTTACCTATTTTCAAGTTTACTGAAAAATTGAATTTGTAATAAAGGATATCACTAGCCTAACCTGCTAAAGAGAACGGATAAATTTTTCGTTCGCAGAAAGTTTAAAAATCGCATCTGAAAATATATCCTGAAATTGTAACGTTCAAAGAGCGGCCTTCATTAACTCATATAGGCCTTACACTGTAAAATAAAATCTATCAAGATTATACAAATTTTTTTGCTTAGAATTTTGCTACTGCATTTAAGTGATATCCGTCGCACAACTAATTTTTTGTTCTTCTCATCTGTACGAGTGAGCAATTAAAAGTTATAGTTTTATACAATTTGTGTAGAAGATATAAATTTTACTAATCAATTTTTTCGTTATATAACGAATACTAAAACAAAAAAATAAAAATAAACTTCGCAAAACGTTACTTGATAAACGATTATTGTGCTACGCTTCTATTGTGTTAATTAAATACGAAAACATACATATCAGATATAATCGGGATACAACAAACGAAATATTTAGGTTCCTTGAGTAAGGCGGGCGAAGTTGAGTGTAACGCGCGCGTGACGTCAATGGCTCAGATAATATCTGACCAATCAGGCTCTGAGAATTTTCGGCCAATGAGAAAGCTCACATTCCAACCAATCAGAAGTCTTCATTTGCGTCATTTGGATTGGTTAATATTGTCCAATCAGCGAGGTTATATTACTGTACTACGTCAGACCGACATCAACCAATGAAATAGTGTCTTTAGGCGTTACGTCATTCGTAAGAATGCTGCTTTCTGATTGGTCCGTACTGTTACTGGGCGTCGCGTTGTTTGAGGTTTTGACATAAGTTCCACCCAATTTAAACGTCTAGTTAATGATAGGGCATCACATACAGGTACCTTCTATATTTACCTATTTTCAAGTTTACTGAAAAACTGAATTTGTGAAAAGGATATCATTAGCCTACCCTGCTTAGGGGAACGGATAAATTTTTCGTTCCCAGAAAGTTTAAAAATCGCATCTGATAATATATCATAAAATTGTAACGTTCATAGAGCGGCCTTCATTAACTCATATAGGCCTTACACTGTAAAATAAAATCTATCAAGATTATACAAATTTTTTCTGCTTAGAAATATGCTACTGCATTTAAGGGATTGCTGTCGCACAACTTATTTTTTGTTCTTCTCATCTGTACTAGTGAGGAATTAAAAACTATAGTTTTATAGTTTGTGTAGAAGATATAAAATTTACTAATCAATTTTCCGTTAACTAACGGATACTAAAACAAAAAAAAATAAACTTCGCAAAACGTTACTTGATAAACGATTATTGTCCTACGCTTCTGTTGTGTTAATTAAATATGAAAACATATATATCAGATATAATCGGGACACAACAAACGAAATATTTAGGTTCCTTGAGTAAGGCGGGCCAAGTTGAGTGTAACGCGCGTGTGACGTCAATGGCTCAGATAATATCTGACCAATCAGGCTCTGAGAATTTTCGGCCAATGAGAAAGCTCACATTCCAACCAATCAGAAGTCTTCATTTGCGTCATTTTGATTGGTTAATATTGTCCAATCCAAATTGTAAGGTTATATTACTGTACTACGTAAGACCGACATCAACCAATCAAATAGTGTCTTTAGGCGTTACGTCATTCGTAAGAATGCTGCTTTCTGATTGGTCCGGAAATCTACTGGGCGCTGCGTCGTTTGAGGTTTTGACATAAGTTCCACCCAATTTCAACGTCTAGTTAATGATAGGGCAGCACATACAGGTACCTTCTGTATTTACCTATTTTCAAGTTTACTGAAAAATTGAATTTGTAGTAAAGGATATCATAAGCCTAACCTGCTTAGGAAAACGGATAAATTTTTCGTTCGCAGAAAGTTTAAAAATCGCATCTGACAATATTTCATAAAATTGTAACGTTCAAAGAGCGGCCTTCATTAACTCATATAGGCCTTACACTGTAAAATATAATCTATCAAGATTATACAAATTTTTTTGCTTAGAATTTCGCTACTGCATTTAAGTGATATCCGTCGCACAACTAATTTTTTGTTCTTCTCATGTGTACGAGTGAGCAATTAAAAGTTATAGTTTTATACAGTTTGTGTAGAAGATATAAATTTTACTAATCAATTTTCCGTTATATAACGTATACTAAAACAAAAAAAAATAAACTTCGCAAAACGTTACTTGATAAACGATTATTGTGCTACGCTTCTATTGTGTTAATTAAATACGAAAACATATATATCAGATATAATCGGGATACAACAAACGAAATGTTTAGGTTCCTTGAGTAAGGCGGGCCAAGTTGAGTGTAACGCGCGTGTGACGTCAATGGCTCAGATAATATCTGACCAATCAGGCTCTGAGAATTTTCGGCCAATGAGAAAGCTCACATTCCAACCAATCAGAAGTCTTCATTTGCGTCATTTTGATTGGTTAATATTGTCCAATCAGCGAGGTTATATTACTGTACTACGTCAGACCGACATCAACCAATGAAATAGTGTCTTTAGGCGTTACGTCATTCGTAAGAATGCTGCTTTCTGATTGGTCCGTACTGTTACTGGGCGTCGCGTTGTTTGAGGTTTTGACATAAGTTCCACCCAATTTCAACGTCTAGTTAATGATAGGGCATCACATACAGGTACCTTCTATATTTACCTATTTTCAAGTTTACTGAAAAACTG
The DNA here is from genome assembly GCA_035578175.1 of Catonia carolina. NCBI lineage: Eukaryota > Metazoa > Arthropoda > Insecta > Hemiptera > Achilidae > Catonia > Catonia carolina. The sequence goes on along the minus strand of JAQMRL010000007.1, from coordinate 34,709,307 downwards.
AATTTGTGAAAAGGATATCATTAGCCTACCCTGCTTAGGGGAACGGATAAATTTTTCGTTCCCAGAAAGTTTAAAAATCGCATCTGATAATATATCATAAAATTGTAACGTTCATAGAGCGGCCTTCATTAACTCATATAGGCCTTACACTGTAAAATAAAATCTATCAAGATTATACAAATTTTTTCTGCTTAGAATTATGCTACTGCATTTAAGGGATTGCTGTCGCACAACTTATTTTTTGTTCTTCTCATCTGTACTAGTGAGGAATTGAAAACTATAGTTTTATAGTTTGTGTAGAAGATATAAAATTTACTAATCAATTTTCCGTTAACTAACGGATACTAAAACAAAAAAAAAATAAACTTCGCAAAACGTTACTTGATAAACGATTATTGTCCTACGCTTCTGTTGTGTTAATTAAATATGAAAACATATATATCAGATATAATCGGGATACAACAAACGAACTATTTAGGTTCCTTGAGTAAGGCGGGCCAAGTTGAGTGTGACGCGCGTGTGACGTCAATGGCTCAGATAATATCTGACCAATCAGACTCTGAGAATTTTCGGCCAATGAGAAAGCCCACATCCCAACCAATCAGAAGTCTTCATTTGCGTCATTTTGATTGGTTAATAATGTCCAATCAGTAAGGTTATATTACTGTACTACGTCAGACCGACATCCACCAATCAAATAGTGTCTTTAGGCGTTACGTCATTCGTAAGAATGCTGCTTTCTGATTGGTGCGGAAATCTACTGGGCGTTGCGTCGTTTGAGGTTTTGACATAAGTTCCACCCAATTTCAACGTCTAGTAATGATAGGGCAGTACATACAGGTACCTGCTGTATTTACCTGTTTTCAAGTTTACTGAAAAATTGAATTTGTAATAAAGGATATCACTAGCCTAACCTGCTTAAGAGAACGGATAAATTTTTCGTTCGCAGAAAGTTTAAAAATCGCATCTGAAAATATATCCTGAAATTGTAACGTTCAAAGAGCGGCCTTCATTAACTCATATAGGCCTTACACTGTAAAATAAAATCTATCAAGATTATACAAATTTTTTTGCTTAGAATTTTGCTACTGCATTTAAGTGATATCCGTCGCACAACTAATTTTTTGTTCTTCTCATCTGTACGAGTGAGCAATTAAAAGTTATAGTTTTATACAGTTTGTGTAGAAGATATAAATTTTACTAATCAATTTTTTCGTTATATAACGAATACTAAAACAAAAAAATAAAAATAAACTTCGCAAAACGTTACTTGATAAACGATTATTGTGCTACGCTTCTATTGTGTTAATTAAATACGAAAACATATATATCAGATATAATCGGGATACAACAAACGAAATATTTAGGTTCCTTGAGTAAGGCGGGCGAAGTTGAGTGTAACGCGCGTGTGACGTCAATGGCTCAGATAATATCTGACCAATCAGGCTCTGAGAATTTTCGGCCAATGAGAAAGCTCACATTCCAACCAATCAGAAGTCTTCATTTGCGTCATTTGGATTTGGTAATGTTGTCCAATCAGCGAGGTTATATTACTGTACTACGTCAGACCGACATCAACCAATGAAATAGTGTCTTTAGGCGTTACGTCATTCGTAAGAATGCTGCTTTCTGATTGGTCCGTCGCGTTGTTTGAGGTTTTGACATAAGTTCCACCCAATTTCAACGTCTAGTTAATGATAGGGCATCACATACAGGTACCTTCTATATTTACCTATTTTCAAGTTTACTGAAAAACTGAATTTGTGAAAAGGATATCATTAGCCTACCCTGCTTAGGGGAACGGATAAATTTTTCGTTCCCAGAAAGTTTAAAAATCGCATCTGATAATATATCATAAAATTGTAACGTTCATAGAGCGGCCTTCATTAACTCATATAGGCCTTACACTGTAAAATAAAATCTATCAAGGTTATAAAAATTTTTCTGCTTAGAATTATGCTACTGCATTTAAGGGATTGCTGTCGCACAACTTATTTTTTGTTCTTCTCATCTGTACTAGTGAGGAATTAAAAACTATAGTTTTATAGTTTGTGTAGAAGATATAAAATTTACTAATCAATTTTCCGTTAACTAACGGATACTAAAACAAAAAAAAAATAAACTTCGCAAAACGTTACTTGATAAACGATTATTGTCCTACGCTTCTGTTGTGTTAATTAAATACGAAAACATATATATCAGATATAATCGGGATACAACAAACGAATTATTTAGGTTCCTTGAGTAAGGCGGGCCAAGTTGAGTGTGACGCGCGTGTGACGTCAATGGCTCAGATAATATCTGACCAATCAGACTCTGAGAATTTTCGGCCAATGAGAAAGCCCACATCCCAACCAATCAGAAGTCTTCATTTGCGTCATTATGATTGGTTAATAATGTCCAATCAGTAAGGTTATATTACTGTACTACGTCAGACCGACATCCACCAATCAAATAGTGTCTTTAGGCTTTACGTCATTCGTAAGAATGCTGCTTTCTGATTGGTGCGGAAATCTACTGGGCGTTGCGTCGTTTGAGGTTTTGACAAAAGTTCCACCCAATTTCAACGTCTTGTTAATGATAGGGCAGCACATACAGGTACCTTCTGTATTTACCTATTTTCAAGTTTACTGAAAAATTGAATTTGTAGTAAAGGATATCATAAGCCTAACCTGCTTAGGAAAACGGATAATCTTTTCGTTCACAGAAAGTTTAAAAATCGCATCTGACAATATTTCATAAAATTGTAACGTTCAAAGAGCGGCCTTCATTAACTCATATAGGCCTTACACTGTAAAATATAATCTATCAAGATTATACAAATGTTTTTGCTTAGAATTTCGCTACTGCATTTAAGTGATATCCGTCGCACAACTAATTTTTTGTTCTTCTCATGTGTACGAGTGAGCAATTAAAAGTTATAGTTTTATACAGTTTGTGTAGAAGATATAAATTTTACTAATCAATTTTCCGTTATATAACGTATACTAAAACAAAAAAAAATAAACTTCGCAAAACGTTACTTGATAAACGATTATTGTGCTACGCTTCTATTGTGTTAATTAAATACGAAAACATATATATCAGATATAATCGGGATACAACAAACGAAATGTTTAGGTTCCTTGAGTAAGGCGGGCCAAGTTGAGTGTAACGCGCGTGTGACGTCAATGGCTCAGATAATATCTGACCAATCAGGCTCTGAGAATTTTCGGCCAATGAGAAAGCTCACATTCCAACCAATCAGAAGTCTTCATTTGCGTCATTTTGATTGGTTAATATTGTCCAATCAGCGAGGTTATATTACTGTACTACGTCAGACCGACATCAACCAATGAAATAGTGTCTTTAGGCGTTACGTCATTCGTAAGAATGCTGCTTTCTGATTGGTCCGTACTGTTACTGGGCGTCGCGTTGTTTGAGGTTTTGACATAAGTTCCACCCAATTTCAACGTCTAGTTAATGATAGGGCATCACATACAGGTACCTTCTATATTTACCTATTTTCAAGTTTACTGAAAAACTGAATTTGTGAAAAGGATATCATTAGCCTACCCTGCTTAGGGGAACGGATAAATTTTTCGTTCCCAGAAAGTTTAAAAATCGCATCTGATAATATATCATAAAATTGTAACGTTCATAGAGCGGCCTTCATTAACTCATATAGGCCTTACACTGTAAAATAAAATCTATCAAGGTTATAAAAATTTTTCTGCTTAGAATTATGCTACTGCATTTAAGGGATTGCTGTCGCACAACTTATTTTTTGTTCTTCTCATCTGTACTAGTGAGGAATTAAAAACTATAGTTTTATAGTTTGTGTAGAAGATATAAAATTTACTAATCAATTTTCCGTTAACTAACGGATACTAAAACAAAAAAAAAATAAACTTCGCAAAACGTTACTTGATAAACGATTATTGTCCTACGCTTCTGTTGTGTTAATTAAATACGAAAACATATATATCAGATATAATCGGGATACAACAAACGAATTATTTAGGTTCCTTGAGTAAGGCGGGCCAAGTTGAGTGTGACGCGCGTGTGACGTCAATGGCTCAGATAATATCTGACCAATCAGACTCTGAGAATTTTCGGCCAATGAGAAAGCCCACATCCCAACCAATCAGAAGTCTTCATTTGCGTCATTATGATTGGTTAATAATGTCCAATCAGTAAGGTTATATTACTGTACTACGTCAGACCGACATCCACCAATCAAATAGTGTCTTTAGGCTTTACGTCATTCGTAAGAATGCTGCTTTCTGATTGGTGCGGAAATCTACTGGGCGTTGCGTCGTTTGAGGTTTTGACAAAAGTTCCACCCAATTTCAACGTCTTGTTAATGATAGGGCAGCACATACAGGTACCTTCTGTATTTACCTATTTTCAAGTTTACTGAAAAATTGAATTTGTAGTAAAGGATATCATAAGCCTAACCTGCTTAGGAAAACGGATAATCTTTTCGTTCACAGAAAGTTTAAAAATCGCATCTGACAATATTTCATAAAATTGTAACGTTCAAAGAGCGGCCTTCATTAACTCATATAGGCCTTACACTGTAAAATATAATCTATCAAGATTATACAAATGTTTTTGCTTAGAATTTCGCTACTGCATTTAAGTGATATCCGTCGCACAACTAATTTTTTGTTCTTCTCATGTGTACGAGTGAGCAATTAAAAGTTATAGTTTTATACAGTTTGTGTAGAAGATATAAATTTTACTAATCAATTTTCCGTTATATAACGTATACTAAAACAAAAAAAAATAAACTTCGCAAAACGTTACTTGATAAACGATTATTGTGCTACGCTTCTATTGTGTTAATTAAATACGAAAACATATATATCAGATATAATCGGGATACAACAAACGAAATGTTTAGGTTCCTTGAGTAAGGCGGGCCAAGTTGAGTGTAACGCGCGTGTGACGTCAATGGCTCAGATAATATCTGACCAATCAGGCTCTGAGAATTTTCGGCCAATGAGAAAGCTCACATTCCAACCAATCAGAAGTCTTCATTTGCGTCATTTTGATTGGTTAATATTGTCCAATCAGCGAGGTTATATTACTGTACTACGTCAGACCGACATCAACCAATGAAATAGTGTCTTTAGGCGTTACGTCATTCGTAAGAATGCTGCTTTCTGATTGGTCCGTACTGTTACTGGGCGTCGCGTTGTTTGAGGTTTTGACATAAGTTCCACCCAATTTCAACGTCTAGTTAATGATAGGGCATCACATACAGGTACCTTCTATATTTACCTATTTTCAAGTTTACTGAAAAACTGAATTTGTGAAAAGGATATCATTAGCCTACCCTGCTTAGGGGAACGGATAAATTTTTCGTTCCCAGAAAGTTTAAAAATCGCATCTGATAATATATCATAAAATTGTAACGTTCATAGAGCGGCCTTCATTAACTCATATAGGCCTTACACTGTAAAATAAAATCTATCAAGATTATACAAATTTTTTCTGCTTAGAATTATGCTACTGCATTTAAGGGATTGCTGTCGCACAACTTATTTTTTGTTCTTCTCATCTGTACTAGTGAGGAATTGAAAACTATAGTTTTATAGTTTGTGTAGAAGATATAAAATTTACTAATCAATTTTCCGTTAACTAACGGATACTAAAACAAAAAAAAAATAAACTTCGCAAAACGTTACTTGATAAACGATTATTGTCCTACGCTTCTGTTGTGTTAATTAAATATGAAAACATATATATCAGATATAATCGGGATACAACAAACGAACTATTTAGGTTCCTTGAGTAAGGCGGGCCAAGTTGAGTGTGACGCGCGTGTGACGTCAATGGCTCAGATAATATCTGACCAATCAGACTCTGAGAATTTTCGGCCAATGAGAAAGCCCACATCCCAACCAATCAGAAGTCTTCATTTGCGTCATTTTGATTGGTTAATAATGTCCAATCAGTAAGGTTATATTACTGTACTACGTCAGACCGACATCCACCAATCAAATAGTGTCTTTAGGCGTTACGTCATTCGTAAGAATGCTGCTTTCTGATTGGTGCGGAAATCTACTGGGCGTTGCGTCGTTTGAGGTTTTGACATAAGTTCCACCCAATTTCAACGTCTAGTAATGATAGGGCAGTACATACAGGTACCTGCTGTATTTACCTGTTTTCAAGTTTACTGAAAAATTGAATTTGTAATAAAGGATATCACTAGCCTAACCTGCTTAAGAGAACGGATAAATTTTTCGTTCGCAGAAAGTTTAAAAATCGCATCTGAAAATATATCCTGAAATTGTAACGTTCAAAGAGCGGCCTTCATTAACTCATATAGGCCTTACACTGTAAAATAAAATCTATCAAGATTATACAAATTTTTTTGCTTAGAATTTTGCTACTGCATTTAAGTGATATCCGTCGCACAACTAATTTTTTGTTCTTCTCATCTGTACGAGTGAGCAATTAAAAGTTATAGTTTTATACAGTTTGTGTAGAAGATATAAATTTTACTAATCAATTTTTTCGTTATATAACGAATACTAAAACAAAAAAATAAAAATAAACTTCGCAAAACGTTACTTGATAAACGATTATTGTGCTACGCTTCTATTGTGTTAATTAAATACGAAAACATATATATCAGATATAATCGGGATACAACAAACGAAATATTTAGGTTCCTTGAGTAAGGCGGGCGAAGTTGAGTGTAACGCGCGTGTGACGTCAATGGCTCAGATAATATCTGACCAATCAGGCTCTGAGAATTTTCGGCCAATGAGAAAGCTCACATTCCAACCAATCAGAAGTCTTCATTTGCGTCATTTGGATTTGGTAATGTTGTCCAATCAGCGAGGTTATATTACTGTACTACGTCAGACCGACATCAACCAATGAAATAGTGTCTTTAGGCGTTACGTCATTCGTAAGAATGCTGCTTTCTGATTGGTCCGTCGCGTTGTTTGAGGTTTTGACATAAGTTCCACCCAATTTCAACGTCTAGTTAATGATAGGGCATCACATACAGGTACCTTCTATATTTACCTATTTTCAAGTTTACTGAAAAACTGAATTTGTGAAAAGGATATCATTAGCCTACCCTGCTTAGGGGAACGGATAAATTTTTCGTTCCCAGAAAGTTTAAAAATCGCATCTGATAATATATCATAAAATTGTAACGTTCATAGAGCGGCCTTCATTAACTCATATAGGCCTTACACTGTAAAATAAAATCTATCAAGGTTATAAAAATTTTTCTGCTTAGAATTATGCTACTGCATTTAAGGGATTGCTGTCGCACAACTTATTTTTTGTTCTTCTCATCTGTACTAGTGAGGAATTAAAAACTATAGTTTTATAGTTTGTGTAGAAGATATAAAATTTACTAATCAATTTTCCGTTAACTAACGGATACTAAAACAAAAAAAAAATAAACTTCGCAAAACGTTACTTGATAAACGATTATTGTCCTACGCTTCTGTTGTGTTAATTAAATATGAAAACATATATATCAGATATAATCGGGATACAACAAACGAACTATTTAGGTTCCTTGAGTAAGGCGGGCCAAGTTGAGTGTGACGCGCGTGTGACGTCAATGGCTCAGATAATATCTGACCAATCAGACTCTGAGAATTTTCGGCCAATGAGAAAGCCCACATCCCAACCAATCAGAAGTCTTCATTTGCGTCATTATGATTGGTTAATAATGTCCAATCAGTAAGGTTATATTACTGTACTACGTCAGACCGACATCCACCAATCAAATAGTGTCTTTAGGCTTTACGTCATTCGTAAGAATGCTGCTTTCTGATTGGTGCGGAAATCTACTGGGCGTTGCGTCGTTTGAGGTTTTGACAAAAGTTCCACCCAATTTCAACGTCTTGTTAATGATAGGGCAGCACATACAGGTACCTTCTGTATTTACCTATTTTCAAGTTTACTGAAAAATTGAATTTGTAGTAAAGGATATCATAAGCCTAACCTGCTTAGGAAAACGGATAATCTTTTCGTTCACAGAAAGTTTAAAAATCGCATCTGACAATATTTCATAAAATTGTAACGTTCAAAGAGCGGCCTTCATTAACTCATATAGGCCTTACACTGTAAAATATAATCTATCAAGATTATACAAATGTTTTTGCTTAGAATTTCGCTACTGCATTGAAGTGATATCCGTCGCACAACTAATTTTTTGTTCTTCTCATCTGTACGAGTGAGCAATTAAAAGTTATAGTTTTATACAGTTTGTGTAGAAGATATAAATTTTACTAATCAATTTTCCGTTATATAACGTATACTAAAACAAAAAAAAAATAAACTTCGCAAAACGTTACTTGATAAACGATTATTGTGCTACGCTTCTATTGTGTTAATTAAATACGAAAACATATATATCAGATATAATCGGGATACAACAAACGAAATATTTAGGTTCCTTGAGTAAGGCGGGCCAAGTTGATTGTAACGCGCGAGTGACGTCAATGGCTCAGATAATATCTGACCAATCAGGCTCTGAGAATTTTTGGCCAATGAGAAAGCTCACATGCCAACCAATCAGAAGTCTTCATTTGCGTCATTTGGATTGGTTAATATAGTCCAATCAGAGAGGTTATATTACTGTACTACGTCAGACCGACATCAACCAATCAAATAGTGTCTTTAGGCGTTACGTCATTCGTAAGAATGCTGCTTTCTGATTGGTCCGGAAATCTACTGGGCGTTGCGTCGTTTGAGGTTTTGACATAAGTTCCACCCAATTTCAACGTCTAGTTAATGATGGGGCAGTACATACAGGTACCTGCTGTATTTACCTATTTTCAAGTTTACTGAAAAATTGAATTTGTAATAAAGGATATCATTAGCCTAACCTGCTTAAGAGAACGGATAAATTTTTCGTTCGCAGAAAGTTTAAAAATCGCATCTGAAAATATATCCTAAAAAAGTAACGTTCAAAGAGCGGCCTTCATTAACTCATATAGGCCTTACACTGTAAAATAAAATCTATCAAGATTATACAAATTTTTTTGCTTAGAATTTTGCTACTGCATTTAAGTGATATCCGTCGCACAACTAATTTTTTGTTCTTCTCATCTGTACGAGTGAGCAATTAAAAGTTATAGTTTTATACAGTTTGTGTAGAAGATATAAATTTTACTAATCAATTTTTTCGTTATATAACGAATACTAAAACAAAAAAATAAAAGTAAACTTCGCAAAACGTTACTTGATAAACGATTATTGTGCTACGCTTCTATTGTGTTAATTAAATACGAAAACATATATATCAGATATAATCGGGATACAACAAACGAAATATTTAGGTTCCTTGAGTAAGGCGGGCCAAGTTGAGTGTAACGCGCGTGTGACGTCAATGGCTCAGATAATATCTGACCAATCAGGCTCTGAGAATTTTCGGCCAATGAGAAAGCTCACATTCCAACCAATCAGAAGTCTTCATTTGCGTCATTTTGATTGGTTAATATTGTCCAATCAGCGAGGTTATATTACTGTACTACGTCAGACCGACATCAACCAATGAAATAGTGTCTTTAGGCGTTACGTCATTCGTAAGAATGCTGCTTTCTGATTGGTCCGTACTGTTACTGGGCGTCGCGTTTTTTGAGGTTTTGACATAAGTTCCACCCCATTTCAACGTCTAGTTAATGATAGGGCATCACATACAGGTACCTTCTATATTTACCTATTTTCAAGTTTACTGAAAAACTGAATTTGTGAAAAGGATATCATTAGCCTACCCTGCTTAGGGGAACGGATAAATTTTTCGTTCCCAGAAAGTTTAAAAATCGCATCTGATAATATATCATAAAATTGTAACGTTCATAGAGCGGCCTTCATTAACTCATATAGGCCTTACACTGTAAAATAAAATCTATCAAGATTATACAAATTTTTTCTGCTTAGAATTATGCTACTGCATTTAAGGGATTGCTGTCGCACAACTTATTTTTGTTCTTCTCATCTGTACTAGTGAGGAATTGAAAACTATAGTTTTATAGTTTGTGTAGAAGATATAAAATTTACTAATCAATTTTCCGTTAACTAACGGATACTAAAACAAAAAAAAAATAAACTTCGCAAAACGTTACTTGATAAACGATTATTGTCCTACGCTTCTGTTGTGTTAATTAAATATGAAAACATATATATCAGATATAATCGGGATACAACAAACGAACTATTTAGGTTCCTTGAGTAAGGCGGGCCAAGTTGAGTGTGACGCGCGTGTGACGTCAATGGCTCAGATAATATCTGACCAATCAGACTCTGAGAATTTTCGGCCAATGAGAAAGCCCACATCCCAACCAATCAGAAGTCTTCATTTGCGTCATTTTGATTGGTTAATAATGTCCAATCAGTAAGGTTATATTACTGTACTACGTCAGACCGACATCCACCAATCAAATAGTGTCTTTAGGCGTTACGTCATTCGTAAGAATGCTGCTTTCTGATTGGTGCGGAAATCTACTGGGCGTTGCGTCGTTTGAGGTTTTGACATAAGTTCCACCCAATTTCAACGTCTAGTAATGATAGGGCAGTACATACAGGTACCTGCTGTATTTACCTATTTTCAAGTTTACTGAAAAATTGAATTTGTAATAAAGGATATCACTAGCCTAACCTGCTTAAGAGAACGGATAAATTTTTCGTTCGCAGAAAGTTTAAAAATCGCATCTGAAAATATATCCTGAAATTGTAACGTTCAAAGAGCGGCCTTCATTAACTCATATAGGCCTTACACTGTAAAATAAAATCTATCAAGATTATACAAATTTTTTTGCTTAGAATTTTGCTACTGCATTTAAGTGATATCCGTCGCACAACTAATTTTTTGTTCTTCTCATCTGTACGAGTGAGCAATTAAAAGTTATAGTTTTATACAGTTTGTGTAGAAGATATAAATTTTACTAATCAATTTTTTCGTTATATAACGAATACTAAAACAAAAAAATAAAAATAAACTTCGCAAAACGTTACTTGATAAACGATTATTGTGCTACGCTTCTATTGTGTTAATTAAATACGAAAACATATATATCAGATATAATCGGGATACAACAAACGAAATATTTAGGTTCCTTGAGTAAGGCGGGCGAAGTTGAGTGTAACGCGCGTGTGACGTCAATGGCTCAGATAATATCTGACCAATCAGGCTCTGAGAATTTTCGGCCAATGAGAAAGCTCACATTCCAACCAATCAGAAGTCTTCATTTGCGTCATTTGGATTTGTTAATATTGTCCAATCAGCGAGGTTATATTACTGTACTACGTCAGACCGACATCAACCAATGAAATAGTGTCTTTAGGCGTTACGTCATTCGTAAGAATGCTGCTTTCTGATTGGTCCGTCGCGTTGTTTGAGGTTTTGACATAAGTTCCACCCAATTTCAACGTCTAGTTAATGATAGGGCATCACATACAGGTACCTTCTATATTTACCTATTTTCAAGTTTACTGAAAAACTGAATTTGTGAAAAGGATATCATTAGCCTACCCTGCTTAGGGGAACGGATAAATTTTTCGTTCCCAGAAAGTTTAAAAATCGCATCTGATAATATATCATAAAATTGTAACGTTCATAGAGCGGCCTTCATTAACTCATATAGGCCTTACACTGTAAAATAAAATCTATCAAGGTTATAAAAATTTTTCTGCTTAGAATTATGCTACTGCATTTAAGGGATTGCTGTCGCACAACTTATTTTTTGTTCTTCTCATCTGTACTAGTGAGGAATTAAAAACTATAGTTTTATAGTTTGTGTAGAAGATATAAAATTTACTAATCAATTTTCCGTTAACTAACGGATACTAAAACAAAAAAAAAATAAACTTCGCAAAACGTTACTTGAAAAACGATTATTGTCCTACGCTTCTGTTGTGTTAATTAAATATGAAAACATATATATCAGATATAATCGGGATACAACAAACGAACTATTTAGGTTCCTTGAGTAAGGCGGGCCAAGTTGAGTGTGACGCGCGTGTGACGTCAATGGCTCAGATAATATCTGACCAATCAGACTCTGAGAATTTTCGGCCAATGAGAAAGCCCACATCCCAACCAATCAGAAGTCTTCATTTGCGTCATTTTGATTGGTTAATAATGTCCAATCAGTAAGGTTATATTACTGTACTACGTCAGACCGACATCCACCAATCAAATAGTGTCTTTAGGCTTTACGTCATTCGTAAGAATGCTGCTTTCTGATTGGTGCGGAAATCTACTGGACGTTGCGTCGTTTGAGGTTTTGACACAAGTTCCACCCAATTTCAACGTCTAGTTAATGATAGGGCAGCACATACAGGTACCTTCTGTATTTACCTATTTTCAAGTTTACTGAAAAATTGAATTTGTAGTAAAGGATATCATAAGCCTAACCTGCTTAGGAAAACGGATAATCTTTTCGTTCGCAGAAAGTTTAAAAATCGCATCTGACAATATTTCATAAAATTGTATCGTTCAAAGAGCGGCCTTCATTAACTCATATAGGCCTTACACTGTAAAATAAAATCTATCAAGATTATACAAATGTTTCTGCTTAGAATTTTGCTACTGCATTTAAGTGATATCCGTCGCACAACTAATTTTTTGTTCTTCTCATGTGTACGAGTGAGCAATTAAAAGTTATAGTTTTATACAGTTTGTGTAGAAGATATAAATTTTACTAATCAATTTTCCGTTATATAACGTATACTAAAACAAAAAAAAATAAACTTCGCAAAACGTTACTTGATAAACGATTATTGTGCTACGCTTCTATTGTGTTAATTAAATACGAAAACATATATATCAGATATAATCGGGATACAACAAACGAAATATTTAGGTTCCTTGAGTAAGGCGGGCCAAGTTGAGTGTAACGCGCGTGTGACGTCAATGGCTCAGATAATATCTGACCAATCAGGCTCTGAGAATTTTCGGCCAATGAGAAAGCTCATATTCCAACCAATCAGAATTCTTCATTTGCGTCATTTGGATTGGTTAATATTGTCCAATCAGCGAGGTTATATTACTGTACTACGTCAGACCGACATCAACCAATGAAATAGTTTCTTTAGGCGTTACGTCATTCGTAAGAATGCTGCTTTCTGATTGGTCCGTACTGTTACTGGGCGTCGCCTCGTTTGAGGTTTTGACATAAGTTCCACCCAATTTCAACGTCTAGTTAATGATAGGGCAGTACATACAGGTACCTGCTGTATTTACCTATTTTCAAGTTTACTGAAAAATTGAATTTGTAATAAAGGATATTATTAGCCTAACCTGCTTAGGAGAACGGATAAATTTTTCGTTCGCAGAAAGTTTAAAAATCGCATCTGAAAATATATCCTGAAATTGTAACGTTCAAAGAGCGGCCTTCATTAACTCATATAGGCCTTACACTGTAAAATAAAATCTATCAAGATTATACAAATGTTTCTGCTTAGAATTTTGCTACTGCATTTAAGTGATATCCGTCGCACAACTAATTTTTTGTTCTTCTCATCTGTACGAGTGAGCAATTAAAAGTTATAGTTTTATACAGTTTGTGTAGAAGATATAAATTTTACTAATCAATTTTCCGTTATATAACGTGTACTAAATAAAAATAAAAATGAACTTCGCAAAACGTTACTTGATAAACGAATATTGTCCTACGCTTCTATTGTGTGAATTAAATACGAAAACATAAATATCAGATATAATCGGGATACAACAAACGAAATATTTAGGTTCCTTGAGTAAGGCGGGCCAAGTTGAGTGTGACGCGCGTGTGACGTCAATGGCTCAGACAATATCTGACCAATCAGACTCTGAGAATTTTCGGCCAATGAGAAAGCTCACATACCAACCAATCAGAAGTCTTCATTTGCGTCATTTTGATTGGTTAATAATGTCCAATCAGTAAGGTTATATTACTGTACTACGTCAGACCGACATCCACCAATCAAATAGTGTCTTTAGGCGTTACGTCATTCGTAAGAATGCTGCTTTCTGATTGGTGCGGAAATCTACTGGGCGTTGCGTCGTTTGAGGTTTTGACATAAGTTCCACCCAATTTCAACGTCTAGTTAATGATAGGGCAGCACATACAGGTACCTTCTGTATTTACCTATTTTCAAGTTTACTGAAAAATTGAATTTGTAGTAAAGGATATCATAAGCCTAACCTGCTTAGGAAAACGGATAATCTTTTCGTTCGCAGAAAGTTTAAAAATCGCATCTGACAATATTTCATAAAATTGTAACGTTCAAAGAGCGGCCTTCATTAACTCATATAGGCCTTACACTGTAAAATATAATCTATCAAGATTATACAAATGTTTCCGCTTAGAATTTCGCTACTGCATTTAAGTGATATCCGTCGCACAACTAATTTTTTGTTCTTCTCATGTGTACGAGTGAGCAATTAAAAGTTATAGTTTTATACAGTTTGTGTAGAAGATATAAATTTTACTAATCAATTTTCCGTTATATAACGTATACTAAAACAAAAAAAAATAAACTTCGCAAAACGTTACTTGATAAACGATTATTGTGCTACGCTTCTATTGTGTTAATTAAATACGAAAACATATATATCAGATATAATCGGGATACAACAAACGAAATATTTAGGTTCCTTGAGTAAGGCGGGCCAAGTTGAGTGTAACGCGCGTGTGACGTCAATGGCTCAGATAATATCTGACCAATCAGGCTCTGAGAATTTTCGGCCAATGAGAAAGCTCACATTCCAACCAATCAGAAGTCTTCATTTGCGTCATTTGGATTGGTTAATATTGTCCAATCAGCGAGGTTATATTACTGTACTACGTCAGACCGACATCAACCAATGAAATAGTGTCTTTAGGCGTTACGTCATTCGTGAGAATGCTGCTTTCTGATTGGTCCGTACTGTTACTGGGCGTCGCCTCGTTTGAGGTTTTGACATAAGTTCCACCCAATTTCAACGTCTAGTTAATGATAGGGCAGTACATACAGGTACCTGCTGTATTTACCTATTTTCAAGTTTACTGAAAAATTGAATTTGTAATAAAGGATATCATTAGCCTAACCTGCTTAGGAGAACGGATAAATTTTTCGTTCGCAGAAAGTTTAAAAATCGCATCTGAAAATATATCCTGAAATTGTAACGTTCAAAGAGCGGCCTTCATTAACTCATATAGGCCTTACACTGTAAAATAAAATCTATCAAGATTATACAAATGTTTCTGCTTAGAATTTTGCTACTGCATTTAAGTGATATCCGTCGCACAACTAATTTTTTGTTTCTCATCTGTACGAGTGAGCAATTAAAAGTTATAGTTTTATACAGTTTGTGTAGAAGATATAAATTTTACTAATCAATTTTCCGTTATATAACGTATACTAAATAAAAATAAAAATGAACTTCGCAAAACGTTACTTGATAAACGATTATTGTCCTACGCTTCTATTGTGTGAATTAAATACGAAAACATATATATCAGATATAATCGGGATACAACAAACGAAATATTTACGTTCCTTGAGTAAGGCGGGCCAAGTTGAGTGTGACGCGCGTGTGACGTCAATGGCTCAGACAATATCTGACCAATCAGACTCTGAGAATTTTCGGCCAATGAGAAAGCTCACATTCCAACCAATCAGAAGTCTTCATTTGCGTCATTTGGATTTGTTAATATTGTTCAATCAGCGAGGTTATATTACTGTACTAAGTCAGACCGACATCAACCAATCAAATAGTGTCTTTAGGCGTTACGTCATTCGTAAGAATGCTGCTTTCTGATTGGTCCGTACTGTTACTGGGCGTCGCGTTGTTTGAGGTTTTGACATAAGTTCCACCCAATTTCAACGTCTAGTTAATGATAGGGCATCACATACAGGTACCTTCTATATTAACCTATTTTCAAGTTTACTGAAAAACTGAATTTGTAGTAAAGGATATCATTAGCCTACCCTGCTTAGGGGAACGGATAAATTTTTCGTTTCCAGAAAGTTTAAAAATCGCATCTGATAATATTTCATAAAATTGTAACGTTCATAGAGCGGCCTTCATTAACTCATATAGGTCTTACACTGTAAAATAAAATCTATCAAGATTATACAAATTTTTTCTGCTTAGAATTATGCTACTGCATTTAAGGGATTGCTGTCGCACAACTTATTTTTTGTTCTTCTCATCTGTACTAGTGAGGAATGAAAAACTATAGTTTTATAGTTTGTGTAGAAGATATAAAATTTACTAATCAATTTTCCGTTAACTAACGGATACTAAAACAAAAAAAAAATAAACTTCGCAAAACGTTACTTGATAAACGATTATTGTCCTACACTTCTGTTGTGTTAATTAAATATGAAAACATATATATCAGATATAATCGGGATACAACAAACGAAATATTTAGGTTCCTTGAGTAAGGCGGGCCAAGTTGAGTGTGACGCGCGTGTGACGTCAATGGCTCAGACAATATCTGACCAATCAGACTCTGAGAATTTTCGGCCAATGAGAAAGCTCACATCCCAACCAATCAGAAGTCTTCATTTGCATCATTTTGATTGGTTTATAATGTCCAATCAGTAAGGTTATATTACTGTACTACGTCAGACCGACATCCACCAACCAAATAGTGTCTTTAGGCGTTACGTCATTCGTAAGAATGCTGCTTTCTGATTGGTGCGGAAATCTTCTGGGCGTTGCGTCGTTTGAGGTTTTGACATAAGTTCCACCCAATTTCAACGTCTAGTTAATGATAGGGCAGCACATACAGGTACCTTCTGTATTTACCTATTTTCAAGTTTACTGAAAAATTGAATTTGTAGTAAAGGATATCATAAGCCTAACCTGCTTAGGAAAACGGATAATTTTTTCGTTCGCAGAAAGTTTAAAAATCGCATCTGACAATATTTCATAAAATTGTAACGTTCAAAGAGCGGCCTTCATTAACTCATATAGGCCTTACACTGTAAAATATAATCTATCAAGATTATACAAATGTTTCTGCTTAGAATTTCGCTACTGCATTTAAGTGATATCCGTCGCACAACTAATTTTTTGTTCTTCTCATGTGTACGAGTGAGCAATTAAAAGTTATAGTTTTATACAGTTTGTGTAGAAGATATAAATTTTACTTATCAATTTTCCGTTATATAACGTATACTAAAACAAAAAAAAATAAACTTCGCAAAACGTTACTTGATAAACGATTATTGTGCTACGCTTCTATTGTGTTAATTAAATACGAAAACATATATATCAGATATAATCGAGATACAACAAACGAAATATTTAGGTTCCTTGAGTAAGGCGGGCCAAGTTGAGTGTAACGCGCGTGTGACGTCAATGGCTCAGATAAAATCTGACCAATCAGAGTCTGAGAATTTTCGGCCAATGAGAAAGCTCACATTCCAACCAATCAGAAGTCTTCATTTCCTTCATTTTGATTGGTTAATGTTGTCCAATCAGAGAGATTATATTACTGTACTACGTCATACTGACATCACCCAATCAAATAGTGTTTTAGGCGTTACGTCATTCGTAAGAATGCTGCTTTCTGATTGGTCCGTACTGTTACTGGGCGTCGCGTTGTTTGAGGTTTTGACATAAGTTCCACCCAATTTCAACGTCTAGTTAATGATAGGGCAGCACATACAGGTACCTTCTGTATTCACCAATTTTCAAGTTTACTGAAAAATTGAATTTGTAATAAAGGATATTATTAGATTAAAGGATATCTCCCCTGCATTCGAGAAAGGATAAATTTTTCGTTCGCAGAAAGTTTAAAAATCGCATCTGAAAATATTTCATAAAATTGTAACGTTCAAAGAGCGGCCTTCATTAACTCATATAGGCCTTACACTGTAAAATAAAATCTATCAAGAGTATACAAATTTTTCTGCTTAGAATTTTGCTACTGCATTTAAGCGATTGCCGTCGCACAACTAGTTTTTTGTTCTTCTCATTTGTACGAGTGAGGAATTAAAAGTTATAGTTTTGTACAGTTTGTGTAGAAGATATAAATTTTACTAATCAATTTTCCGTTAACTAACGGATGCTAAAACAAAAAAAACTTCGCAAAACGTTACTTGATATACGTGAGTACGTTCTACTAGAGAATTACAATTTATAGGTTGATATTACTTACCAAAGACGTAACATCCCATTATAGAGATCTTATTGGTAATAAACGAAATTGAAATTGTTAATGTTACTGCAGAATATTTACACGGCTTTTTCATAATCTCTACACTCTATAATTATATCTATCAAGATTGTAATGATTTTTCTGCTTAGTTTTTTGCTACTGCATTAAAGCGGATGTTTTCGCCCAAATAATTTTCTGTTCTACTCTTCTGTACAAGTGAGCTGTTAAAGTTTATAATTTTATATTGTTTGTGTAGAAGATAAAACTTTCGTTTATTAATTTTCCATTAATATGCATTTTAGGGCAAAAGTGTATATAATCAATGCTGTAGAACATTTAAAACCTACAACCTTCATTTCGAAAATATTTATGTACAACCCCTAGTTTAGCACCAATTAGTGATTTTCTATATTTTTCTCATCAAAACCGGTATAAAAAAGTAATTTTTTAGTATGCATTTTAAGCCAAAAGTGTATAGCAAAACTTATAGGCAATTAAAAAACCTACAATATTTATTTCCACCATTTTTTTCTACAGAGCTTAGTTTAGCGTCAAGTGATTTTCATATTTTCGACAGAGGTTCATTATCGTTTTGCGTCATTCACTCATGTTTAAAATTAGGTAATGATTTTCATTTTACATTGTTAATGATTAAACATAAGTTATATATTTATAATTTACAGTGAAAAGAGAAAGTCGTGTGAGTTTTTCACACCAATTTTTATCTTTTTGTGTTGTTAATTCTTTTACTTGTTGCCTTGATTTTTCTCTGTTACAGGATATAGAATTAACGGTAGAATAAATTAACTTGAACGTTTTTGCTACATCAATCGTCTTGTCTCCAATTTCCAAAGAAAGATTTGATGAAGTTTAATTTAATTTCTATTGATAAACTTTTTCTCTTTGCACTTGACAATTTTACTAACTTAACGCTTTTACATCACATTACCTCTTAACCGTTTAACAAAACCAACGCAAATTAAATACGTCACAGAGCAGCTTTTAAATGGACATTGTACTGTATTGCACTACTGCATATGAAATAAAATTATATTATATTAAATTATAAATTATATTATAATAAAACAGTTGTAGATTGCCGAAAGGTTTCTGTATGGTAAAATAAATTTAAGATGAAATAGAATTTAATTAATTAAGATAATATGTGTACTGTAATTTAACTATATTAGTCATTAAATGATTATTTTTCATTTTTTTCGATATGGAGAACGTATTGTTACATCTAGGAATTTGGGTATACCTAATACAAAATAAACAAATTTATTACAATTATTTAAAGACAAAATTAATAATTAAAATTAATTGTTAAATTTGACCTATTAACAAATACTAACTACTATTCAAATTGTTATAACACATACTAACAAATACTACTATTTAGATAATTTTAATTAAATTAATTACAAAACTTAAACTTTTTTAAAACTTACAACAAAAAAGTAAAAGGTAAGGTTTTTTACAAAACTTGTTTTGCAAGTTTTTTACAAAACTTACTACAAAATTTAAACCTAAACCTTTTTATAGTTAATTAAAAAACTTACGCTTAAACTAAATATTAATAATACCTACAGAGAAACTGTCCTTTAGAAAACAAAACAATTGATTTACCTGTCCACAACCTTTTACCATCCGAACGCATTGACGTAACTCAGAACAGGTCCATTAACGACACGATTTCGAACTTCCCGACACACTTTCCATTCACAATTCACGTATCGACTGACTAACTACATAGCCGTTAACTGTTTTTATATCTACGGTCTAATAGTTAACCTAGACCCTTCGAACATTTTTTCCATTCTAATGGAACATTGTAGAAGGAATCAAAATAAAATAAACATTTTTACTATTTTTGATTTTATAGAACTCCTATTCAAAATTTCTCATTCATCGTAATTCACTATCCTCGTTCAACACACTCAAACCCACTGAATAACCAATTCTTACAGTAAACAATCTATTCTACCAACTATTTCTAGAATAATATTACAGTAAATTGAATCTAGCTATCAAAAATATTAAAATAAACTATCTAAAAACTTACTACAAAATTATTTTTATGAAAAAAACGTGACGAAAAAGTTACTTTTTAACCAAAGTTATATTACTTCGTAATCAGAGCTGTTAAACATAGTGCCTTATGAAAATTGGGTGGAACGAACCTATTTTCACTTTCTCTTGCCCGTTTAAATATAGGCCTATAGGAAAGAAAGTATTGTTTTTATGTCAATTTTTTGAAATCGAGTTTTCACCGGACATACACGTTAACAGACCCCTTAATCCAAAAAAAACATGTTCTTAGCGACTGGTCTGTGTGTATCTCAACTAAACGTTCAAGAATGGAACATCGAACGAAGTTGAAACTTTAAACTTCAGTTAGAAACCACTAGGTAACTCGACAAGAACATTTTCATCAAAATTGGTCAACCAGAAGTAGTAATTTATTTGTGTCATTTTTCACTTTTTTGCAATTTTTTGAAAAACAGCTACTACGATTTTTTTTAAATCACCTCATTTACTACATATTTTATGTTCTACAAGATAGGGTAGGCGCTAGGTCTGCCGAAATTCTTGGAGACGCTATGCTATCGTAGAAAAAACCAGGGTTTTTAAGATTGCGGCATTAATATTTATTTTAGGGTAAAAGAGTACCAATAAAAGTTGTAGATAACTTAAAAATTTACAACTTTACAACTTAAAAATAACTTAAAACAAATTAAAACCAACTTACAACTTTTATTTCAAACATTTCTTTGTATTACGCTTAGCGGCAATTCGTGATACTACGTTTTTTCATGAAAAATAGTAAAAAAATTTTTTTTTTAGATTTTGGTCTAGTATGCATTTTAGGACGAAAGAGTATAATCAAATTGATAAAAAATTAAAAGATCTGCAAATTTTGTTTTAAGCACATTCTCTACAAAGCCTAGTTTAGCGTGAAAGAGTGATTTTCCGTATTATTAAGCTAGACTAAGGTTGGTTTTCATTTTGCATGATTCACTCATGATTAAAATAAAGTTTCGCTTTTTGAGGTTAGGTTTTTGTTTATTTCTAACGTTAGGTTATATTGTTCATTATTTGCTTTGACAAGAAAAAGTCGCGTGATTATTCACACTAGATTTTTACTTAATATCTGAAACTACTTTATAACCGATGATCCTTAAACCGGAGTCTACTGAACTTATTACAAATCATGAATATTTAAAATTAATTTTACAAGATGAATTATTTATATCTAGGAATACGTGAATTGAAAATTTATTTATAAAACGCAGCATAAAACTTTATATTAAATTACAACAATCGTAAACAAAAATTTATTTCCAACGAAATTCTGGGAATCCCTTAGGAAAGAAAATACAAGCCAGAGAATACAAACGATTTCAATCAGCGATGGTTGTACCAAAGAGGGTGATGTAAATCAATGTCGTAAGTCCACGTCGAGCCGCCTGTAACTGAGCCAGAAACACGCAGAGTTCAGCTTACTTTACTTTATTGAAACTTGGTCACTCTAACCCGGTCAACAGGTTGTCTCAACAAATTCACTTTTCAAACTTTATCAGTGCATCGAGAATATAACCGTACTAATTGTAAGTTTTCTTATTAACAAAGTACTCTATTAAATTTCCACAACAGTAAACTTAATTCAAGACACGACATCAAAACATTTATCTAAAACTTACACCTTTTCTTTGCAAAGGAAAATTACTGATATTTATATAGTAAATTGTCAAGTTTTCGAGTAGTTTTCATGAGAAACATACAAATAAGGCCATAAGGTAGATTTTCTCAGTATGATGCAAGTCTTCAAAATGCCGCCCCTTAAATGTTTAAAGGGCTGGTAAATATAAATACCGTCCCATAAGTAGTCCAATATTACTAAATAACTCTCTATTATATAGAAAATAACATACAGGCACATGTTTCGCACCCAATCCATTCAATTACTACGTTTTATTCAAGTCCCTATTGACATAACTTAATAATTTTTAATAAATGAAAATAAGTAACAACAATTATTATAACAATAGGTAGTTACAATTATTGTAAAAAAACAATAATTCTTTAAAATCATCTGTTTTTTTAACTCTATAGCTAGCAACAACATTTTTGTAAACCGGCAGGGAATTTTTAGCAGGTGGGTTACTGAACCGTATAGAAATTATTAAGAATTTGCTTTTACTCACAAACTTTATTATATTTTTCATCAAAATAGCAAAAAAACTTAAGAGAATAATATATTTAGACTATATATTAGTATTAAAAATTGTTATCTGAAACTTAGGGTTACTGACGCTATTTGAAGATAATTTTTAGACAAATGTTTTTCTAAAATTTCAGATGACACTATTGTTTAAAACTTTCTTATGCTCAACTTTTAAAATTAGTTATATACAAATCCTTTCTCATAATGTTTACTTCAAAATAAAACCAAGAAAACGATTCTATATTAAAAAAAGATAATATATACCGAAATAAATTACGTAAACAAAGAAACAACCAACGTCAGCACAGGGTGGAAGCACAGGCAAAATACGCAACTAAATTCAATGTATCATACGTAACAACTTGCCTTATACCATTACCAAACTATCGTACAATTCAACATCACTATCTGTTAATGAATTTAAAACTGAAACGGTAACATTTCAATGCTTCGAAGCAAATCCGATTTTGCAATGCCACTGGGTCAAGAAGCGGTAACACCATCTCAAAATCGATGATTGCCGGCTCCAGCGTTTAACACAAAAACTGAATAAGTATAATACATAAGTATATGAAAAGTCTGGTGTAAAACACTCACATGACTTTTTATTGCCAATGTAAATATTAAACTATTTAATCGACGTATATTTATAGTAAACAACGCAAAATTAAAAACATAACCTAATTTTAATCATAAATGAATGACGTAAAATGAAAATCAATCTCTGTTGAACTCAAAAATAAAAATATCTGTAATAACCTCTAATCTCAAATCTCAAATAATTTCAATAAATAAATGCGTATTAATCTCGCAATTTAAAATAAACAATTTTTACCACGTAAGCACAGCCCCAAGAATTTCAGATGAACATGGTACCAAAATATCTTAATCTTATAGAACATAATATGTGTTGTAAATGAGTGATTTTTCAAAAAATTGTATAAATCGTTTTTGCGAAAATTCCAAAAAAAATGAAAAATTGCACGAATAAACTTCCAGTCGACTGATTTCGATGAAAATGTTTATGTCGGGTTCTTTTCTGCCACTTTTAAAATTTAAATTCGTACGTTATACCGTTCTTGAGATGTTTTGTTCACACACAGACACATGAGCACACTCACACACAGAACAATCAGTAAAACTTGTTTTCCTGGGTTCAGAGGGGGCCAGGAAACATATATTTCTGGTGAGAACTCCATTTCGAAAAATCGACATGAAAACAATTTTTTCCTTTCCTATATATTTATATCGGGGAAGAGAAAGTAAAAACACTATACATAAAATAGTCATTACTGTTAAAATACCAATCAAATATAATTTAAATAGAAAACAAAATTACGTAGCTTAAAATTGTCACATACTACTGACACCGTAATTAACTGTAATTGTGTACTACTGACACCGTGTCTCATGGACCCCCAAATACAAGTGAAGCCTGAAAGGATAAATATAAATTTTTACTTTCTCTTGCCTATGAATATATAGAAAGGAAAGTATTGTTTTCATGTCGATTTTTCGATATCGAGTTTTCACCGGTTCTACACGTTTTCAGACCCTCTGAACCGAAAAAACATGTTTTTAGCGATTGGTGGTGGTGGTGGTGGTGTGTGTGTGTGTGTGTGTGTATATACACAATATCTCAAGAACGGAAGATCGTACGAACTTGAAACTTAAAACTTAAGTTACATACCACTACCAAACCCGACACAAACATTTTCATCAAAATCGGTCAACCGGTAGTACTAGTAGTTTATTTGTGAAATTTTTCACTTTTTTGCGATTTTCTCAAAAACAGGTCCTACGCTTTTTTTTAAAAATCGCCTTGTTTACTAAATTTTTCATGCTCTACAAGATAGGGTAGGCGCCATGCTTCCCTATTCTATTTAAGATTGCGAATTGAATATGCACTTAAGCGTAAAAATGTATCTAACAAAATGTGGAGAATTTAAAATCCCACAACTTTTATATAAAACATTCTTATGTATAACGCTTAGTTTATCGGTAATTAGCGATTTTCTGTTTTTGTCTCACGAAATCGTGTAAAAAATCCATTTTTTGAAGATTTCAGCCTTATTATGCATTTTACGACAAAAATGTATAATCAAATTTATAAAAAATTAAAAGATGTATATCTTTTAATTTTTTATAAATTTGATTTAAACATTTGTTTAAAGCATTTTTCTCTACAGAGCCTTTAGCGTGATAGAGTGATTATCCGTATTTTTAAGCCAAACTGAGGTCGATTTTTATTTTGCGTCTTTCACTCATGATTAAAATAAGGTTATGTATTTTAAAGTTAGTTTATTTATAGTGTTTTATTACTAATTGTAGGTTATATTAGTAATTATTTTCATTGGCATGAGAATGCTGTGTGAGTGTTTCACACCAGATTTTTACTTTCTCTTGCCTATATGAATATATAGGAAGGAAAGTATTGTTTTTATGTAGATTTTTCAAAATCGAGTTTTCACCGGATCTACACGTTTTCAGACCCCCTGAACCCAAAAAACATGTTTTTAGCGATTGGTCTGTGTGTGTGTGTGTGTGTGTGTGTACGTGTACAAAGTATCTCAAGAACGGAATATCGTACGAACTTGAAACTTGAAACTTAAGTTACATACCACTACCGGACCCGACACGAACATTTTCATCAAAATCGGTCAACCGGAAGTAGTAGTTTATCGTATAATTTTTCACTTTTTTGCGATTTTCTCAAAAACTGGTCCGGCGATTTTTTTAAAAATCGCCTGGTTCACTACTTTTTTTATGCTCTACAAGATAGGGTAAGCGCCATGTTAGCTGAAATTCCGGGTGAGGCTGTTTTCACGTAAAAACGTTTTCTTTTTAAGATTGCGGCTTTAATATGCATTTTACCGCAAAAATGTATATAATAAAAGTTGTAGAAAATGTAAAATCCTACAACTTTTATTTCAAATATTTTTTGATATAACGCTTAGTTTAGCGGTAATTAGCAATTTTCTGTTTTTTTTCTCACGAAAACGTGAGAAAATCTATTTTTTTAAGATTTCAGCCTTAGAATGCATTTTACGACAAAAGTGTATATACTAAAATTTATAGGAAATTAAGAGATCTACCACTTTTATTAAAGCATTTTTTTTTACAGTGCCTAGTTTAGCGTGAATGAGCGATTTTCCGTATTTTTAAGCTAAACAGGTTAATTTTCGTTTTGCATATTTCACTCATGATAAAAATTAGGTTATGTTATTAAAGGTAGTTTGTTGTTTATTTCTAATGTTTTATTAATAATATTAGGATTATTGTTAATTATTTGCATTGGCAAGAGAAAGTTGTGTGAGTGTTGCACACCAGATTTTTATAGATATAAAGGCAAAAATAATCACTATCTTCACTTAATATTCTTTTAAGATTTGCTGTCATCCATTGTTTTTGTAAACCATGCAAAATATAATCAAGTAATAACTGTATTCATTTTTAGTAACTAAACGCAAAGAATAATATTTCATTGATAAGTTATCAACAACTCGGACTAAAATCATAAGGAATTTGTTTCAACGTAAATTTTCAATTTTTACTTTCTCTTGACTATATGAATAGGAAGGAAAGTATTGTTTTAATGTCGATTTTTCGAAATCGAGTTTTCACCGGATCTATACCTTTTCAGACCCCCTGAACCGAAAAAACATGTTTTTAGCGATTGGTCTGTGTGTGTGTTTGTGTGTGTGTGTGTGTGTGTGTGTGTGTGTGTGTGTGTGTGTGTGTGTGTGTGTGTGTGTGTGTGTGTGTGTGTGTGTGTGTGTGTGTATACAAAATATCTCAAGAACGGAACATCGTACGAACTTGAAACTTGAAACTTAAGTTACACACTAGGCCTACTACGGGAACCGACACGAACATTTTCATCAAAATCGGTCAACCGAAAGTCGTAGTTTATTCGTGCATTTTTTCACTTTTTGGCGATTTTCTCAAAAACTGGTCCTACGATTTTTTTAAAAATCGCCTTATTTACTTACTTTTTTATGCTCTACAAGATACGGTAGGCGCCATGTTTTCTGAAATTTTTGGTGAGGCTGTTTTCACGTAAAAAAGTGTTTTTTTAAGATTACGGCTTTAATATGTAGGCCTATTATAGCGCAAAAAATGTATATAATAAAAAATGTAGAGAATTTAAAATCCTACCACTTTTATTTCAAACATAATTTTGTATAACGCTTAGTTTAGCGGTAATTAGCAATTTTCTGTTTTTTCTCACGAAAACTTGTGAAAAATCGATTTTATTAAGATTTCGGCCTTAGTATGCATTTTATGACAAAAAAGTATATAATCAAATTTATAGAAAATTAAAAGTTCTACAACTTTTATTTAAAACATTTTTTTCTACAGACCCTAGTTTAGCGTGAAACAGTGATTTTCCGTATTTTTAAGGCAAACTGAGATTGATTTTCATTTCGCGTCTTTCAGATATGATTAAAATCAGGTTATGTTTATTGAGGTTAGTTTTTTGTTTATTTCTAAAGTTTTATTACTAATGTTACGTTTATTGTTAATTATTTGCGTTGGCAAGAGAAAGTTGTGTGAGTGTTTCACACCAGATTTTTTCATTAGAGATAAGTACTTACAATTCAGTATAATATAGGCAAAATTGAAAGTAAATTGTTTCGTGGGATGAATTTTGAGTAGGCTGGGTTCATGGAAATTTTGCTATAAGATATGCGGTTTTAAAACGACCCAACAAAATAGCTGTTTTCCATTTTGATCAAATAGATTAAATATGATAATAACTTTATTAAACTATAGCTTACTTTAAACACTACCAGCTGATTCAAAATCTTGACATCATTCTGGTGTAAAATTTTGAATGTATGGGATAAATAAATTTAGTACATACATCATGAATTGTAACAAGCTCACCATTTACAATCTTTAGCATACAAAATACAATCTTTAGCTTCATTATGTTTAATCCCCTAGAACGGGCAGGGGGTTCATACAACCACACTTTTATATTTCTTTTATATCTTCGACCCTGATCTCCTAAAAAATCTCAAATAGTAATATTGTTCTTTAGTCATTGTTCTATGAACCCCAAATACTTGTTTTCAAAAATATTTATATTTTATATATGTATGTGTGTATATAAAAACAGTAACCTGTGGGTTCGATTGACCCTTCCTCTTGGCCATACCTGATACCTTTTTGTTTTCCATACTACTTTTTGTTTAAACCCAAAAATTTATTTTATCTTTGTAATGACATAGTATATAATCAATTTAGAGTAAGTTTTTATTGACAAACATTTCAGTTTTATTCACCACTCAATTTATGGTATATTAAGTACTTTAAGGTCAGCAACATACCTTTTTAGAACAAATCAAGCATTTCGCTTGAAATGCGCCCGGTAAGAGTTTTCGCAGCCGGCGCAAGCGAACTGCTTATTTAGCGCTAACAACTTTGATCGAATTTCACATTTATCTATATTCTTTTAATTATTGATCAAAACATGTTTCCAATGCTTTAGTATAACATTGTTTCACTTTAAACGACATTTAGTCTTCATTTCAGTATTAAAAACAAACTGCAAACATTTATTTTCAATAATTTTAATGCCGCGGAACCCGATTTAGTACATTTTCATCTATCTCGGATCTCGGAAAATGTCCTCCTCCTCCGATTGACGTTAGGCGGCAGCACCGTATACATGTTACATGTGTGTATGTGTAGTGGATTATTACTTAATATTTCGAATTTGTGTTTGGGTAGGTTCGATTTTAAAATTATAATAAAAAAAATATGTAAAATTATAAAAAGAAATTATAAAAAATTACCAAAATTATATAAAATTGTACAAATTATTATAATAGAAAACGGTAGCTGTACTCAGGTAGTTTCAGTAAAATCCAATAGATAGCGTTTTTGTTTACTAAGATAGTTTTGAAAAATCCGATAGAGTGCGGTAGTTGAATTAAGGTAGTTTCAATAAAATTTGATCCTCACAAAATTACAATAAAATTGTAAACTGACCGGTAAGAGTTTTGCAGAAACGGTCGCATGAATAGTCAATTTATTTTTAGAAATTATATAATATATTCAACAAAACGTTATGATATCCTCTCAAAATTACAATGAAATTGTAAAATGACCGGTAAGAGTTTTGCAGAAACTGCGTTGTACTAACAATTCAAAGGTGTAACAAAAGGTTAAGGATATCTGGAGTAGGTAAGAGTTTGAAAATATGGCACAAACATCACAAAAACGTATAAATTAAAAATCTATATATAAACTTAATTAAATTTTTTTAATTAAAAAAATTTAATTAAGTTTATATATAGATATAAGTTTATATATAAATTTTTTGAATTAAAAAAATTTAATTAAGTTTATATATAGATTTTTAATTTATACGTTTTTGTGATGTTTGTGCCATATTTTCAAACTCTTACCTACTCCAGATATCCTTAACCTTTTGTTACACCTTTGAATTGTTAGTACAACGCAGTTTCTGCAAAACTCTTACCGGTCATTTTACAATTTCATTGTAATTTTGAGAGGTAATAGTTTTAGCTCAAGAAGAAGTATCTGGGAAAATGTAAACATGAAAACAATATCAGCCTGCACATGAGGAGTTACAAAGTCGTGGTCGTTGTTTGTCGTGGTCACGAGATGCATTTGCCAAAAAATTAAATATTCATCTCTATCGAAAGTAAAGCAATGTTGAAAACAATGTAAAAAAACCTGTTTGCAATTAATATTGTCACAAACAATTAGTTTTCCATGAATTCTCGATATTTTTTTCAATTAGTTTTCCATAATGATCAATGTTTTACTTTTATTGCCTATATGCATGCATAGGAAGGAAAGTATTGTTTTCATGTAGATTTTTCTAAATTGAGTTTTCACCGAATCTACACGTTTTCAGACCCCGTGAACCCAAAAAACATGTTTTCAGCGATTGGTCTGTGTTTGTAGTTTTGTGTGCGTGTGTGCGTGCGTGCGTGCGTGCGTACGTGTGTGTGTGTGTGTGTGTGTGTGTGTGTGAACAGAATATCTCAAGAACGGAACATCGTACGAACTTGAAACTTAAGTTAGACACCACTACCGGACTCGACACAAACATTTTCATCAAAATCGGTCAACCGAAAATAGTAGTTTATTCGTGTCATTTTATACTTTTTTGCGATTTTCTCTAAAACGGGTCTTACGATTTTTTTGAAAATCGGCTCATTTACTACATTTTTTATGTTCTAAAAGATAGGGTAGGCGTCATGTCTGCTGAAATTCTTGATGAGGCTGTTTTTCATATATTAGTGGTGTATGGTAAATAAGTTACACTAAGAAAAATATTAAAATTGGAGAAGTGGTGTACTTAAAATTTAAAAAATTGTTTTTTGAAAAATTTGGTAAATGTGTAAATTTGATGAATTTTCCCCGGGGTCATTTGTTAATTTTAGAGGGAAACTCTTACATCACTGATGTCATTAACAAATTTTTAAATGGGTTATTTTGTTGAAAGGTTTTTATGTCAAAATTTCGTACGTTGTTTACCTAATATCTAAGTGATATGTTCTGTTATATAATGGACGGACGGTTTATTTTAATAAAAAGTTATTTTGTTTTTCTGTGAAGTTATAAGTGCGGTAATTTATAATATATTTTTGAATAAGTCACCGAGTAATATCACTGATAAATAGCAAGAGAATGTAAGCTGTCACATTCATATATTCTAACATTTTTATCTCCCTTATCAGTTGCGCTGGTTGTCAGCACCTGTAAATGCATTATTCATGTTACCCATTTGACAAGCTGTACAGATAATGTAGATATGTACTAGGTGTAATTCCACAGCAGTTGTGCTAGTTAATAATTTGCAACTTCTTGTTCCCTCATGTCCCTCAGGACGATTTCATTTTGTACTGAACAAATGTCACTACACCATATCAACCTTTAATATTTTCTTAATGAAAATAATCACTCATTCGTAATTTAAGAAACCTGTGTGGAGTAAAGCTTTTAGAGAAAAATAATTAAAATAACAATAGTTAAAATTAACACTTAAATTATATTAAATTTATAAGTGTGTTTTTAACAGGTTGACTCCCATGAGACACTTATACGTCTCTCACCAGATCTGTAAAATTTACTCTTGAGAAACTGAACCATTTCTCACTTAATAGTGTTTTTAATAGAATCGTGAGATGGAATTGCTCGTTTGCATTGAATCATGATTTGAGCTGTTAGAAATGAGTTCAAAAAACATTTCCCCAGTCATGGTTCGTGATTTACTTGATCCGATCGAGTCAAAAATGAGTCGGTGAACTTGACAGCTTACCTTATTATATATATTAGATTATTATTAGCTATATTATTATTATTATTATTATTATTATTAGCTTATTATTACATAATATTGACTTAATAACTTATTATTTCATTATTAAACATGTTTTAATAATATTATTTATAATGAAAAATAAGTTTGTCTCTTAATTTTTTATGGTTTTCTTATTACAATATTTTTTGCATTGTAAAAGTTGACTCTGGTCTTTGCGTCTATGTAGACAACTGGTACTCAAGTTTACCACTCGCCGAACAGCTGCTTGATAGACGCATCATCGACATTTATGTAGTTTTATTGAAAAATTGCCCAGAGTAAATTATTTATAAAATACATATAGTATTTTATATACTTTTATATATAATTATAAATTATATATATAATTTATATTATATATATATTTTTATATTATATATAAATAATTTATATATAATTTTACAAGTAAAATTTCAGTGAGACATCCATAAGTCTTTCCCAGTAAATTTTTTTACTCTTGAGTAGCTAATCAGTCTCTCACCTAAAAAACAGCGCCAAAAAATTTAAACCTTACAGTACTCTAGACTTGAAAGAAAATTAATTAAAAAAGTAAAGGAACCATAAAATAGGTATGGGTTTTTTAAGTAAAATTGCAAAAATTGACTTGGAAATCAACCTGTTAATGGAGAACTCCAATTCTGTAGAAGCAATTATTAATAGAGGAGTAAGACAAAGGTGTGGTCTATCACCTACTTTGTTTAATATTTATTTGGATGAGGTGATCAGCAGATGGAAGTCTCAAATACACACTGGCATTCTCATAAGAGAAGATATAGTAGTAAACTGCCAATTTATTTGCCGATGACCTTATAGTGCTACAGAAAAAGGAGAATGATCCGCAGAGAGCACTCTTCATCCTGAACAAATTCTGTAAAGAATATAAGTTGATAGTTTTGACAAAGAAGACTAAGATAATGACACAGGGGGAAAGAGCCAGTCAGAAGCAAAATTGTTATAGAGAATAATATTTAAGAAAAGATATCCCACTTTCTATCTACGCTGCAACATTACATACCAACAGGATAAAGATACTTACAATAAGATGCACCGATTTCAGCAAATATGGGAACCTATCCACCGATAAAAATTATAACAATTGCTAAAAACATGTTTTTTGGATTCAGGGGGTCTGAAAACGTGTACATCCGGTGAAAACTTGATTTAGAAAAATCGACATGAAAACAATACTTTCCTTCATATATAGACTATTCATATAGGCAAGAGAAAGTAACAGCAAGACTAGTACTGAAAATGTCATATAAAATACAATATAAAAGAAGTTGGAACGAGAAAATAAACTGAAATTATTTGTTTATTATAATATTAAGTCCAACGATTTAAAATTTAAAATTATTTAAATTTCTTTTATTAAGTACTTTGGTTCTACTAGGAAGGTGATTGAATGAACAAGAAACTATTGGTAGTGGTTTTAAATAGGTCTGTAGTCAGTATAAAGGAAAATAGAGTAGAAAATAAAACACAAGTTCTGTACGTATGAATCAGAGCGGTTGTGTACGAGTTTCAATGATGTATTTAGAACGACGGCAGTGCACCAGTGGTACGTGTAATGCAATATTCTCCTTGAAAGTAATTAAAAGGAACTTTATTAAATAGTAGAGTAAAAGCATTTTAGTGATCTCAGTCTTATGAATAGAAGAACTACCTTTTCAAAAACCCCGTTCCCCAGTAAGTTTAAAATGTTAAAAGGGTTCAAGTTGTGCACCCAAACGGGTCTATCTTTAGTATTAGAATAGATACCAAAATATCGAAACTTCAAAAAATTATTCGGATATTTATTAAACTTTTGTAATTAATATAATCTACTTATAACAGACAGGTGTATTGTTAAATTATTTACACTCTATCTGTTCGTTGCAAGGCTAAATTAATTAGTTCTATTTCTTATCACATGGTCAGCCAATTAAGTGACTGAATCATTTAGGAACAGAAGAGATAGAGGTGTAAAGTCACTAATCAGAGTTATCTTCTCTGAAAGTAATGGATTTCATTATACAGCCAGAACCTGTGGTGAATGAAGTAAAGGTGTCATTTGCAGAGTGGAAAATATGTGCTTTTCAGAGAGCTTGGGATGCTGATAAGCGTACTTTTCCACTCAGTGAGGAAGGCAATGGTAAACCACCTCACTCCTCGTTTAACTTAGTAAAACCTCTACAGGTTCAATCCAGCCTTTCAGCTGATGACCTAAACAACACAACAATTAATATAACCTCAATAATAATAATCTGGTGTGAAACACTCACACGACTTTCTTTTGCAAATGTACAATCCGTGAGATTAAACGGTGTCTCTTACGCGGCCGAGCCCAGCTGCTACTAGTCTATCAATAACATCGTCCGCGTTGGTGAATACACTCACTACGTAAATTTAAAATTGAAAATAAAATTTCATGAAAGATAGATACAGGCTTTCAATAAAACTACCATTTAAAATTTAAATTTTTAAAATTGTTCAGCTAAAAGGATAATTTACACGTGTATTTAATTAATGTAATATGTAAGATGTTTGTAGAAATGTACGATAATGACCCCCCCGCACTGCTACCCACCCCATCGCGGTGTCCTGAAGGTCAGATTCAAACTGAAGCTGCCATTCAAACTCAAGAACTATAAATAATGAAAAATGTGACTTATGTTTTATCATTAGTAAATAATGTAAAATGAAAAACATAACCTAGTTTTAATCATGAGTGAATGACGCATTATGAAAATGAACTACATACGGAAAATCAGTTATTGTCTTTAAACTAGGCTCTGTAGAGAACGATTTTTTAATTAAAAGTAGTAGGTTTTTAAATGTTCTATAATTTTAATTATATAGTACATTTCTGTTGTAAAATGCTTAAAATGCGTAAAATGTCTCCAGACCACAATATTAAAACAATCCATGTTTTACCGATTTTGATGAGCAAGATACCCAAAATTACTAAATGACACTAAACTAAGCTTTGTTAAAAAAAACCGTTTGCAATTAAAGTTGTCGATTTTTAAATGATCTACAAGTTTAATTATACATTTTTGCTCTAGAATGCATATTAAGGCTGCAATCTTTAAAAACTAACACTGAGTGGAAAAGTATGCTTATCAGCATGCCAGGCCCTCTGAAAAGCATCTACGTACTTTCCACCCTGCAAATGATACCTTCATTTCATCCAACACAGGGTCTGGCTGTATAATGAAATTCATTACTTTCAGAGGAATTTAACACGGCTAGAGTCTTTTACACCTCTACCTCTTCTGTTCTTAAATGATACAGTCATAACATTAGTCTTAAATGACACAGTCATATAATTGGCTGACTTTGTGATAAGAAACAGAATTATTTTTGTAGCCCTAGAAATTTCACCTCGAGTGCTATTGATTGTTAAATCAATCAATGTAATAACGTTAATGGTCGTAGAGGAGTAAAAGAGTGACGTGATTTAAAATTGCCTTGTACTCACCTGCCTGTTATGGTATTAAAACCGCTGTAATAATTTCAAAGAGATCGGTTGAGTGGTTTGTTGAGAAAATATTTCTTGTATTAACATAGTGTAGGATAGGGGTTCGGTGTTACCTTTTAAATAAAAGTAGATAACAAAGTCTGATTTCCTGAGATATTTAATTATTTTTGATAATTTAAAGAGATTGAAATGCAAGAGTTTGAAAAACAAGTTATTATAATGAGAAAAACAATTGAAATTTATTACAATTGCAAAGTTTGTGAGAGGTATTATAAAATTTAATATAACACGAGTTAAAATAAACATGCAATCACTTTAATTATGCTTAATCGTTAATTTCCTTTATAAATTCAGTGAAGTTATCTAAATGAATTAAAATTACAAATTATCTAACTATGTAATAAAACTTTAAAACAATTAAATCTATATGAGTACTTTATTGTAGTTTATATTATGAAATTTGAAGCAAATATTACATAATATACATTTCGTTTCATTCAAGAATGTAATAACATTAATGGTCGTAAAGGAGTAAAAGAGTGACGTGATTTAAAATTGCCTTCCTCGCTGAGTTTAAAGAGTATGCTTATCAGCATGCCAGGCCCTTGGAAAAGTAACCACTTTCCACCCTGAAATTGACACCTTCACTTCATTCACCACAGGGTCTGGCTGTATAATGAAATTCATTACTCTTAGAAGAGATAACTCTGACTAGTCTTTGTACACCTCTACCTTTTCTGTTCTTAAATATTTCAGTAAATGGCTGAATACTTAGTAAACAATGTAAAATGAAAAATAACCTAATTTTAATAATGAGTGAATGACACAAAATGAAAATCTACATCTCTAGAACTTAACAAAATTCTGGTGTGAAACACTCACACGACTTTCTATTACCAATGCAAATAATGTACAATATAACCTAACATTAGTAATAAACATTAGAAATAAACAAAACAATTACCCTCAAAAAACATAACCTTATTTTAATCATGAGTAAATAATCCAAAATTAAAACCAACCTTAGTTTGGCTTAATAATACGGGAAAATCACTCTTTCACGGTAAATTAAGCTTTGTAGATAATATTTCTGAAGATAAAAGTTATAGATCTTGTAATTTCCTACAAAATTAATTATATACACTTTTGTCGCAAAATGCATGTTAAGGCTGAAATCTTTAAAAATAAAATCAATTTTTTTACACATTTTCGTGAAAAACAAAACAGAAAATTGGTAATTACCGCTAAACTAAGCGTTATGCAAAGAAATTTTTGAAATAAAAGTTGTAGATTTTTAAATTGTCTATAACTTTATATACACTTTTTTGCTAAAATGAATTTTAAGGCTGCAATCTTTAAAAAACATTTTATTTTACCAGAGAACAGCTTCCTCAAAAATTTCAGCAGACATGGCGCCTATCTAATCTTGTAGAACTCAAAAAATGTAGTAAATGAGGCGATTGTTTTTAAATCGCCTCATTTCATTGACGCTACTGTAGAAAAAATGCTTGAAATAAAAGTTGTAAACATTTCAATTTTCTGTAACGTTATTTAATAGCCTATATGTTTACCGTAAAAGCCGACAATGTACTTTGGCATACCTGAACCACAATTTTAAAAAATCCCATTTTTTACCGATTTTTAATGAGAAAATTACATATAATCACTAATTGTTGCTGAACTAAGCGTTGTAGAAAAACGTTTCACATAAAATTGTAGGTCTCCTAATATCCTACAAGTGTTACCCTAGAATGCCTATTAACCTTTTGAGAACTATGCACGTATGTTTCATGGTTTTAGTCCAAAAAACTACGAACGCACTGGTACATTTGCTTCATTTTTTATAGTTATACATGTAAATACAAGTTCTAAATAAATGTATTATTATATAGTGTTTGTTTTAGTCGATGTAAAAAGCACGTGCATTAACCTTGCTAATGTGTTGAGAAAATCAGTATTATTGTGTTAGTTTCTTGCTACCATTTGTTTACTAATATAGAATATTTCTTTCCCTGGAATAATAAATGTTTTACAATAATATAAATCTTGTATTATTTATATATTTGTTTTATTTTAAACGTTTCGTTTAATTGTTTATTTTGTGAAAATACGAATGGAAATGGTTGGCTTTAGTGGTAAGCGCCGCTGGGATGAAGAAATATTACAGTAACTCTACGAAACATATTTAGTTCCAGGGATGGAGAATTGAGAAAAATAGGTGAATAATAAATACGGGAAGAAGAAATAGGCCTAAATGAAAAATTTAAAAAGAACTCAAATTTTGGGCTAAGTTCTAGGTTGAAAAACATAGCCCTCAAAAGGTTAAGGGCGCGATCTTTATAAAAAAAAATTACCAACGAGATCACAGCCCCCACCAATTTTAGCAGATATGCCACTTACCCTATCTTGTAGAGTATAAAAAGTTTAACAAATAAAGGCAATTTAAACAAAAATCGCAGTGAAAAATCATACGAATAAACTACTTCTTCCGGATTGCAACCAAGAAAATCAAAATAGCCATGATGATCGCCAACATCCAAAACGGATTGCCACACTAAGAAGAAGAACAACGAATAATTACACTAAATTTTGTAACCTAATAACAGACTAAATTTTAATACAAAATGTTCTTAAACTACAACAACAAGAAGACTAAACAAAACTTATGTACAAAAATATGGCCTTTTGCATTCAAATAAATAATTAGTTCCTACTTACAAAACATTAACAGTATGTGCTCTACCACTACTTCCAGTAGACTTATTTGAAGAAAGTGTTCGTGTCGACTCTGCTAGTGGTAACTAACTTAAGTTATACAGCCAGACCCTGTGGTGAATGAAGTGAAGGTGTCATTTGCAGGGTGGAGAGTGGGTGCTTTTCGAAGGGCCTGGCATGCTGATAAGCATACTCTTTCAACTCGGCGAGGAAGGCATTAGTAAACCACTCCTTGTTTTCAGTAAGTAAAACCTCTAGGTGTTCAAACCAGCATTTTGGCTGTTGACCTAAAAAAACAACATCGTATGATATTCCATTCTTTTGGGTTCGGAGGCCTGAAACATGTTTTTCCGGTGAAAAATCGATTTCGAAAATTTGACATGAAAACAATACTTTCCTTCCGTTTTATATACATATAGGGTAAAATAAAGTAAAAATTATTCTTTGTATTCACGATAAAAGATATTCAGAATTTACTAGACCCAGATTAACAAAGGTTTACAGTAATAAAATATATTCAACTATATTTAGGGAATCAGAGTGTATATAAGAACAGAAGAAAATTTAAAGGACTTTAATTTCCTGCTGTACAAAGCCAACCTTTAAATACAGCTTGTGACTTATTTAAGCTCGAAACCCAGTCTATTTCTCATAATTTTCTTTATATTATTCACTTTGTTTTGTTAGCTATACTAAATTTTCAAGATTACATTCGGAACTCCTTAATTGGTTTTTCTGTGTTCCTTTTGAACATGTATATTAGCTTTTATGTAAAATATGGTGACTGAAATGAAAAATATTCAAGCGTTATGAAAGTATTTTTCAACTGTTATAGAATTAATACGCTTTCTCTTTTAGTAAATGCAAAAAAACTTCAAATTACCTTTGAAAATCTATTAAATTAATTGGTTCATGTTCGTTCCCTGCAAATGTATTGTGACGTTTATTCCGGATTTTTACTTTCTCTTGCCTATATGAATCTGTAGGAAGAAAAATATTGTTTTCATGTCGACTTTTCGAAATTGAGCTTTCATTGGATCTTCAAGTTTTCAGATCCCCTGAACCCAAAAAACATGTTTTTAGCGATTGGTGTGTGTGTTTGAGTGTGTGCATGCGTGCGTGCTTTGTGTGTGTGTGTGAATAGAATATCTCAAGAAAGGAACATCTTATAAAGTTGAAACTTGAAACTTAAGCTAGGTATCTCTAGAGGACCCGACACGAACATTTTTATCAAAATCGGTAACCGGAAGTAGTAGTTTATTCGTGTCATTTTTCACTTTTTTGCGATTTTCTCAAAAACGACTCCTACAATTTTTAAAATCGCCTCATTTACTAAATTTTTTATGCACTACAAAGGTAGGCGATGTCTGCTGACATGGCGAAGGCTGCTTTTTCGTAAAAAGATGGTTTTTTAAGATTGCGGCTTTAATATGCATTTTAGCGCAAAAATGTATATAATAAAAGTTGTAGAGAATTTTAAATCCTACACCTTTTATTCCAAATAAATTTTTGTATAACGCTTAGTTCAGCGGTAATTAGTAATTTTCTGCTTTTTTCATGAAAATCTAAAAAAAATTTAATTTTATAATATGCCTTAGTATGCATTTCACAACAAAAGGGTATATAATAAATTTTATAGAAAATTAAAAGATCTACAACTTTTATAAAGAGCAATTTTTTCTACAGAGCCTAATTTAGCATCAAAAAGTTATTTTCTGTATTTTTAAGCCAAACTAAGGTTGATCTTCATTTTGCATCATTCACTCATGATTAGAATATGGTCATGTTTTTGAGGTTAATTTTTGTGTTTATTTCTAATGTTTTACTACTAATGTTAGGTTATACTATTGTTAATTATTTTCATTGGC
Organism: Catonia carolina; assembly: GCA_035578175.1. NCBI lineage: Eukaryota > Metazoa > Arthropoda > Insecta > Hemiptera > Achilidae > Catonia > Catonia carolina. The sequence continues at coordinate 34,670,582 of JAQMRL010000007.1, read as the reverse complement.
AACAGAGAGTTGTGTGAGCGTTTTACACCAGATTTTTTAACTTTTTATTGTAACTGGATCCAGGAGACGCCAGCACGGAGTACATGACACGCCAAGATAAAACTGATGTCTAAATTTTAACAATATGATGTTAAATTCATGTATTACCGTATTACCCCTACTTACTTGCTTATTGTTTATGTATTTGCCTCAGCGTTTACTTAAAAGTTCAAATATTTTTCAACTAAAACATAATTGTTTACAAAGGAATTCGGTTACACTGCAAAACCATTCATCAATCAAGTATTTTTTTAAAAACAAACTTAAATTACTACAACTTTTCAAAGCTCGTGGTAATCAATGAATGTTATTTTCTACCTACATTTAAGTAGGTTTTTGATCAAAAAATTTAGTGTTGTTATTAGAAAAATTGTAATCAATTCTGTTTCTAATGTTGTGGTTGTGGATATTTAAATTCTGTAAAAAAGTTTTTTGCTTTGCGTACATTATCGCATCGAAAAGTTAAAAGAAAACCTTATACAATTATTTAAGGATAAAACATATTACTCGGTTAAGGAATATGATAAAGATAAAGTAAATTAAATGATACAATAGTTACAAGTTCAGCCGTATTCATAAATCTGATATATTATTATTTAGAAGCTACTAAAACTGTAAATTAATACATGCAGCATTATTTGAGTAACTTTACTATGTAATGTTCTGTTTTTGTCTCGACTGAGAAAATCAATCAGTGGTAAACCCTCGTCAGTGTTTTATACAAGCTCTCTAATTAAGCATCTCTTTAATCTTCTTTAGAGATTTCGTGGTAGGTGTGGTTCTGGCAGTGTTCTAATTTCTGGATTTGTGTGATTAATTAATTTTGAATAAAAATGTATTGTTTTATGTGTTTGTTGTTTATATAAACTGTGTTAAACAGGTTATATTTTTTACTTTCTCTTTCCTGCATTAATATATAGGAAGGAGAGTATTTTTTTAATGTCGATTTTTCAAAATCGACTTATTACCGGATATATACGTTTTCAGACCGTATGAACTCAAAAAAAAAATGTTTAAGCGATTGGTCTGTGTGTGAGCAAAATATCTGAAGAACGGAACATCGTACGATGTTGAAACTTAAAATTTATATTTGGTTTATCACTAGAGAACCCGACATAAGAAAATTTACATCAAAATCGGTCATCCGGTAGTAGTAGTTTATTCATGTAATTTTCACAATTTTGCGATTTTCTCAAAAACGACTCATACGATTTTTTTAAAAATCACCTCATTTACTGCATTTTTTAAGCTGTACATGATAGGGTAGGCACCATGTCTGCTGAAATTCTTGGGGAGGCTGTACTCTTGTAGAAAAAAAGAGTTTTTTGAAGATTGTGGCCTTAGTATGTATTTAACGACAAAATTGTATGTAAGCACATTTATAGAAAAATAAAATATCAACAAATTTTTGTTGTAAGCATTTTTTTCTACAGAGCCTAGTTTAGCGTGAAAGAGTGAATTTCCGTATCAGTAAACCAAACTAAGGTTGGTTTTATTTTGCATCATTCACTCATGATTAAAATAAGGTTATTTTTTTGAGGTTAGTTGTTTTGTTTATTTCTAATGTTTTATCACTAATGTTAGTTTATATTGTGCATTATTTGCATTGTCAATAAAAAGTCGTGTGAGTGTTTCACAACAGATTTTTATAAATTAAAAGACTAAAGAAAGAGGTAACAGATAATGCAAGATTATTGTTTTTCTTTCATGCTTTCCCTGAAAATAATGAAGGTTAATGGAAAAATCAATGGTTATTTTTGACTATCTGATGTGGCTTACATAAGGAAAAGAGAAACAAGATAGATTCCGTATCTATTACGTATCAGCTTAGAGATGTCAACCTTCCTCTTTGAATTACTTCATCATCCAACCAAATGTCTGTTAATACAAATTCCATTTATCTTTCGTATTATACATCATTTGTTTTTCCTATACTTTGTTTTTACTTTTCCGTGTTTTCATGTATTCAGTAAAAAAAAGTACAGTAGAATCTTCTCGATCGCGGCTTTCTCGAATGCAGTTTCGGTTTTCGCGGTTTACTTCACTCCCCAAGAATTACAGCAGACATGGCGCCTATCCTATCTCGGAGAGCATAAAAAATGTAATAAATGAGGCGATTTTTAAAAAAATCGTAGGAGTCGTTTTTGAAAAAATTGCAAAAAAGTGAAAAATGAAACGAAAACTACTATTTCCAGTTGACCGATTTTGATGAAAATGTTCATGTCGGGTTCTCTAGAAGTATCTAGCTTAAGTTTCAAGTTTCAACTTTGTACGATGTTCCGTCACACACACACACACACACACACACACACACACACACACACACACACACACACACACACACACACACACACACACACACACACACAAGCCAACCGCTAAAAACATGTTTATTTTTGTTTTCATAAGGACTGAAAACGTGTATATCCGGGGAAAACTCAATTTTGAAAAATTGAAATGAAAACAATATTTTCCTTCCCATACATTCATACAGGTAAGAAAAAGTAAAAATGTAAAATTTTGACTTAATGCGATTTTTGAAATGACTGATTCAAATGTTCTTTGAAATCATGGTGAGATTGGGACACCATGGCTCTTATTAGATACCAGTGAAAATGAAAGCTGCAATTGATTGAAATTTAAACGGACCATTAATAAGACACTAAAATCAAAAGGGTTTATTAATAACTCATCACGAACTTGAATTCATAGCCCTTTGTGTTTCTGTTGATTATCGATTTGATATTTAAATATGACAGAATACTGTTACGTTAACTAGTTTCCGATGTGTAATAGTTTATGGAAGGTTCCTCAAGCATAAAATACATAAACTGAATACAAAATCAGTTCGTAGAGAAATTAAACCATGAGTTTACACTTAAAATTTAAACTTATATTTGATTGTATTTAAATGTAATTTAGAATACCGCAAAAGTGTTTATTTTAGTTTAATGTAAATTAGTGCTCCGAACAGAATTCTAATTGTCATATTAAAATAAATTTTATAAAATTTGTTCTAAATAGTAGTGTTTTATAATAAAACGATATTAACGAAATTTCTATCCATATTGTTTTTGTTTTTACATCCAACTCGGATATAAAATTTACTGTTTTAAAATTTATTGTTTTTGTTTTTACATCCAACTCGGATATAAAATTTACAATAAAAATGTAAATCGGCTGGAAGTTTGAAACTATGTTAATGGAAATTTTAGTCACATATTGAACACACGTGTTTATATTTGTGTATTATTCAAATGGAGGTTATTTTGAGTATTATATTGTACCTAGTTATCTACTTATATCCAACTGTTAATGTAGGTCTATTGTAACGTTTATTTTAGGTTCTTTCGAGACCTGATCAATATAAAATAATAAAACTCCCTATTAAACTTACTATATTTTTGAAATTCCGAGTGTGTGTAGTTGCCCATAACAGAGAGGCGGAGAAAAACTCCGAGAGGAAACTCTAAGAGGTGGAGAAATAATTAAAAAGATTATTTGCAATCGATATGCTAGTTCCAGGGCTGCAAAATATAGTTCTGTTTCTTATCACATGGTCAACCAATTATATTACTGAAGCATTTAAGAACAAAAAAAGTAGAGCACAGAAGAAGTAGAACAGTACTTCATACTGAGATGTAGTGGTTACCGCAACTGGCTTCTTCACCATGGTCCCGGTTTCGATTACCGGGCAGGTCTGACGTTTTTTCATCACTCACTTTATCTGTATCATTCTTTTCACCTGTATCATCTTGTTGGCGGTAATTCCAAAACAGTCTGAATTAAAAAAAAAAACTGAATTCTGGGAAATTCTTTCGTCAACCGTAACCCACTAAACAAAGCGTTTCCGGATGGGTGTTTATGAAGGTTTTCTATTATTTTTAGCAACAAAATTACTTTCTAGAGTTTCGAGTTACCTTTTAAATAAACCCTCAACAACTAATTTAAAAATATATCTATTATATAATATTAAAATAATAATATTATTATTACTTATTATGATATAATATTATTTATGTTGTTTAGGTCAGCAGCCAAAAGGCTGGTTTGAACCTCTAGTAGAGGCTTTACTAAGTAAAACGAGGAGTGAGGTGGTATACCTTGCCTTCCACAGTGAATGGAAAAGTATGTATATCAGCATGCGAAGCCCACTGAAAAGCTTCAACTTTCAATCTTGCAAATGACACCTTCACTTCATTCACGACAGAGTCTGGCTGTATAATAACATTCATTACTTTCAGAGGAGATAACTCTGACTACTGTCTTATACATCTCTACCTTCTATACTCTTAAATGACTCAGTCATATAATTGTCTGACAATGTAATAAGAAACAGAACTATTTTTAACTATGAGATTGTCTAATTATTATAATGATTATAACAAGATTGATGAGTTTACTTTTAATTAGTAAGTAGAGTAAATTACATTGAATTTTTGTAAAAACATGTAAGATATGGAAATAAAATTCTAATTCTAAATAATTAAACACTCCATCTGCCTGTTATGGGCAAATTTTTATTATAATATTATATATTATTTTTATTGTATTTAGCCTACCATTATTTTTAAACTAATTAACAAAACTAATGAGTTTCTTCTTAAAAAATAAAATATTTTATTTAAGGTACTAGTTTAAGGTTGTTGTTGTTTAGGTCGTCAGCCAAAAGGCTAGTTTGAACCTGTAGAGGTTTTACTAAGTAAAACGAGGAGTGAGGTGGTTTACCATTGCCTTCCTCAGTGAGTGAAAAAGTACGCTTATCAGCATGCCGGGCCCTCTGAAAAGCACATATTTTCCACTCTGCAAATGACACCTTCACTTCATTCACCGCAGGGTCTGGCTGTATAATGAAATTCATTACTTTCAGAAAAGATAACTCTGATTAGTGTCTTTTACACCTCTACCTCTTCTGTTCTTAAATGATTCAGTCATTCAACTGGCTGACCATGTGATAAGAAAAAGAACTATTTATTTTAGCCCTGCAACGAAAAGATTGAGTGTAAATAATTTGACACTTCACCTGTCTGTTATGGGCAGATAGTTTAAGGTATGCCTTAAAAAATTAGTATTTAAAAACCAAGTGTTGAACATTAACGGAAACTTTATTCTATATTCAATATAATATATATATATTTATGTTCTAATATAATACCTATATTAGATATTCTATATATTAATATAAACATTCTATATTATTTTAAACAAAACGGCCTAGTTAACCTAGTGGAGATAGATACCGGATCAATATAGCAACTCAACGTACATGTTGTAGATTTTAAAGCTTGTCTACATATTTCTAACCTGTCAAAATGTCATTCTAATTTCCACATAACACCTATAATAGCATTTACAAACGTAAACAGCTATATGTTGGTTTATCTAAAACATTTATGGCAGATCGATTTATTTTGATTACTAAACTATTTTTTACAAACAATCTAATACATCAATGCTCATTAAATGTTTACTTCCTCTTGCCTATATTATTACTTTCTCTTGCCTATATAAATATATAGAAAGGAAAGTATTGTTTTCATGTCGATTTTTCGAAATCGAGTTTTCACCGGATCTACACGTTTTCAGACCCCCTGAACTCAAAAAACATGTTTTTAGCGATTGGTCTCTCTCTCTCTCTCTCTCTCTCTCTCTCTCTCTCTCTCTCTCTCTCTCTGTGTGTGTGAGTATGTGTGTGTGTATACACAAAATATCTCAAGAACGGAACATCGTACAAACTTGAAACTTGAAACTTAAGTTACATACGACTACCGGACCTGACATGAACATTTTCATTTAAATCGGTCAACCGGAAGTAGTAGTTTATTCGCGTAATTTTTCACTTTTTTGCGATTTTCTCAAAAACTGGTTCTACGATTTTTTTAAAAATCGCCTCATTTACTCAATTTTATATTCTCTACAAAATAGGGTAAGCGCCTTGTTTGCTGAAATTCTTGGTGAGGCTGTTTTTACGTAAGAAAAGTGTTTTTTTTAAGATTACGGCTTTAATATGTATTATAGCGCAAAAATGTATGTTAAAAGTTGCAGAAAATTTAAAATCCTACAACTTTTATTCATAACATTTTTTTGTATAACGCTTAGTTTAGCGGTAATTAGCGATTTTATGTTTTTTCTCACGAAAACGCGTGAAAAATCGATTTTTTTAAGATTTTGGGCTTAGTATGCATTTAACGACAAAAGTGTATAGAGTCAAATTTATAGGAAATTGAAAGATCTACAACTTTTATTTTAAACATTTTTCTCTACAGAGCCTAATTTTACGTGAAAGTGATTTTCCGTATTTTTAAGCCAAACTGAGGTTGATTTTCATTTTGCGTCTTTCACTCATGATTAAAATTAGGTTATGTTTATTGAGGTTAGTTTTTTGTTTATTTCTAATGTTTTATTACTATTGTTAGGTTTATTGTTAATTATTTGCATTGGCAAGAGAAAGTCGTGTGAGTGTTTCACACCTGATTTTTTTAACTTTCTACAACTTTGGTTATGTACGTTTTTTCTCGAAAATGCATTTTAAGGCCAGAATATTAAAAAAATCTTTTTTACCATCAGATCACAGCCTCACCAAGAATTTCAGCAGACCTGCTGCTTATTTTATCTTGTAGAACACAAAAATATATTTTATGAGACTATTTTTAACAACTTCGTACGAGCCGTTTTTTGATAAATTACAGAAAAGTGAAACATCGTACAAATAAACTGCTACTTCCGGTTGACTGTTTTTGATGAAAATTATCATGACGGGTCCTTTTATGGTAATTAACCTAAGTCCAATGTTTCAACTCTACGCTTTTCTATTCATGATATATTTTGTTCATACACAAATACATAAACACGCAACACAATGGCTAAAAACATGTTTTTGGAGCTCAAGGGGCCTTACAACGAGTATTTCCAATAAAAATCGATTTAGGAAAATTTATATAAAAACAATACTTTATTTACCTTATATAATATATACATTTGTATACGGCAAGAGAAAGTAATAAGAAAGTGAACGTTCTGATCGATAACTATTTCAGTAAAGATATCTTTATTGATTTCGTCTAATTTATTTATCTAATTATTTGTTTGTCCAGTCTTAATTTTATTTTTAAGGCGTCTTAGAGCAAATATAAACCTGTATAACCTGTAACTTTTTGATTAGTTATTATTTTCTAATGTAAATTTTAAAAAAATCTGGTGTGAAACACTCACACAATTTTCTCTTGCCAATGCAAATAAATAACACTAAACCTAACGTTAGTAATAAAACATTAGAAATAAACAAAAAACTAACTTCAATAAACATAACCTAATTTTAATCATATATGAAAGATGCAAAATTAAAATCAACCTGTTTGGCTTAAAAATACGGAAAATCGCTCTTTCACGCTGAACTAGGCACTGTACAAAAAATCGCTTTAAATAAAAGTTGTACATCTTATAATTTCCTATAAATTTTATTATATACACTTTTGTCGTAAAATGTATACTAAGGCCGAAATCTTAAAAAAATCAATTTTTCACACGTTTTTGTGAGAAAAAACAGAAAATTGCTAATTACCGCTAAATTAAGCGTTATACAAAAAAAAATGTTTAAAATTAAAGTTGTAGGATTTTAAATTCTCTACAAGTTTTAATATAGGCCTATACATTTTTGCGGTAAAATCCATAATAAAGCCGCTACCTTAAAAAAAACAATTGTTTTACGTGAAAACAGCCTCACCAAGAATTTCAGCAAGCATGGCGCCTACCCTTTCTTATAGAGCATACAAAATTAAGTAAATAAGGCGATTTAAAAAACATCGTAGGACCAGTTTTTGAGAAAATCGCAAAAAGTGAAAAATTACACGAATAAACTACTACTTACGGTTGACCGATTTTGATGAAAATGTTCGTGTCGTGTCCGGTAAGGGTATGTAACTTAAGTTTCAAGTTTCAAGTTCGTACGATGTTCCATTTTTGAGATATTTTGTATACACGCACACAGACAAACAGACCAATCGCTAAAAACATGTTTTTTTGGGTTCAGGGGGTCTGAAAACGTGTTGATCCGGTGAAAACTCGATTTCGAAAAACCGACATGAAAACAATACTTTCCTTCCTATATATTCATATAGGCAAGAGAAAGTAAAAATATTGCAAAAATATTGCAGAATAGTATTAAAACAAACGATCTTAATAATTTTATAATATCCTGCTAGATTTTCGTGCGTATTAAATTTCCTACTTTACGAAATATTATCTAACAAAATTTATTCAGGCAGGCTAACTCTGCTAGTGTTATGTATCTGCGTTGAGGTGACCGAATTGAATCAGAGGGAGCGGTACACCTGTCTATTCATTCCGCCATGGTATTCACGGATTTTATTTTATTGTAGAAACATTTTATACAGAATAATCTGGTGTGAAACACTCACACAACTTTCTCTTCCCAATGCAATTAATTAACAATAAACCTAACATTAGTAACAAAACATTACAAATAAACAAACAACCAACCTCAATAAACATAACCTTATTTTAATCATGAGTGAAAGACGCAAAATGAAAATCAACCTCATTTTGGCTTAAAAATACGGAAAATCGCTCTTTTACGCTAAACTAGGCTCTTTAGAGAAAAATGCTCTAAATAAAAGTTGCAGATCTTTTAATTTTCCATAAATTTAGTTATATACACTTTTGTCATAAAAAGCTTACTAAGGCCGAAATCTTAAAAAAATCAATTTTCACACGTTTTCGTGAAAAAAAACAGAAAATTGCTAATTACCGCTAAACTAAGTGTTTTTACAAAGAAATGTTTGAAATAAAAGTTGTAGAATTTGAAATTCTTTACATTTCTTTTTATATAAATTTTTGCACTATAGCACATATTAAAGCCGTAATCTTAAAAAATAACTTTTTTTACGTAAAAACAGCCTCACTAAGAATTTCAGCAAACATGGCGCTCATCCTATCATGTAGAGAATAAAAAATTGAGTAAACCAAGCGATTTAAAAAAAATCGTAGGACCAGTTTTTTGAGAAAATCGCAAAAAAGTGAAAAATTACAGGAATAAACTACTACTTCCGGTTGACCGATTTTGATGAAAATGTTCGAGTCGCGTCCAGTAGTAGTATGTAGCTTAAGTTTCAAGTTTCAAGTTAGTACGATGTTCCGTTCTTTAGATATTTTGTATACACACACACACACAGACCAATCGCTAAAAACATGTTTTTTGGGTTCAGGGAGTCCGAAAACGTGTAGATCCGGTGAAAACTCGATTTCGAAAAATCGACATGAAAACAATACTTTCCTTCCTATATATTCATATAGGCAAGAGAAAGTAAAAATAGGTTGAAACTTTAGAAATAGAATTTTCCTTGATCTAGTTCAGTACCCAATGCACAGGCTGCAGTTAATTTAATTGGTTTTCCTTATTAATTATGACTTTATATGAAATGTTAAACACCCACTGGATAATTTAAATTTTAACTTATTTAATTAAAAACTTAACCTGGTTTAACTTTGTAGAAATTTGTTGTAAATGAACTAGTTTTATAATCATATAATTATATGAAAGTACTTGTAATGTAGCATTCACTGTCTGGTAATCTCATAAGATGTGGATGAATGGTTTTCCAGGTTACAGCGATCGAAACAACGTACAGTTTTAACTAGATGACCGTACTCGGTGTGTTTAAATGAAATTCTAAATTAAGAATGTGTTACACAATACTATTTGTGTTTAGAATAAACTGAACACGTATATTAACACAAAATTAATGTCACAAATTTGTTTTATTAATGAATATTAATCAGTATTTTTTCTTTCGACTTTATGAGGAAATATCTGTAATGAAATTTATTTCATGAAATATCAAAATATTAGGCATATACATAAATATTTATGTTTGATTGTTTTTTTCATGTTAACTACCCTGAAGTTTTCATCAAAATTGGTTTAAGTTATAGGTTGCTAAGAAAATGTTCCTTTTGTGCTAAAAAATGAATTTTTCGGAATTTACAAAAATAGAATAATAATTTAACTTAGTGCATCCCAGCTTAAAGTCATTAACATTGGGTTAGCATACTTGCTAACCCAATCTTTCTCTTGCCAATGCAAATAATTAACAATATACCAAACATTAGTAATAAAACATTAGAAATAAATAAAAAACTAACCTCAACAAACATATCCTAATTTTAATCATGAGCGAAAGACGCAAAATGAAAATCTACCTCAGTGTGGCTTAAAAATACGGATAATCACTCTTTCACGCTAAACTAGGCTCTGTAGAGAAAAATGCTTTTAATAAAAGTTGTACAACTTTCAATTTTCTATAAATTTGACTATCTAAACTTTTGTCGTAAAATGCATACTAAGGCCGAATTCTTAAAAAAATCGATTTTTCACACGTCTTCGTGAGAAAAAACAGAAAATCGCTAATTACCGCTAAACCAAGCGTTATACAAAATAATGTTAGAAATAAAAGTTATAGCATTTTAAATTTTCTACAACTTTTATTATATAAATTTTTGCGCTAAAATGCATATTAAAGCCGTAATCTTAAGAAAACTATGTTTTTACGTAAAAACAGCTTTACCGAGAATTTCAGCAAACATGGCGCCTACACTATCTTGTAGAGTATAAAAAATTAAGTAAATAAGGCTATTTTAAAAAAAAGTCGTAGGACCAGTTTTTGAGAAAATCGCAAAAAAGTGAAAAATTACACGAATAAACTACTACTTCCGGTTGACCGATTTTGATGAAAATGCTCGTGTCGGGTCCAGTAGTGGTATGTAACTGTGTGTAGTAGTGGTATGTTTCGACTTTCAAGTTCTGACGATGTTCCGTTCTTGAGATATTTTGTATATACACACACACACAGACACACTGACAGACCAATCGCTAAAAACATGTTTTTTGGGTTCAGGAGGTCTGAAAACGTGTAGATCCGGTGAAAACTCGATTTCGAAAAATCGACATGAAAACAAGACTTTTCTTCCTATATATTCATATAGGCAAGATAAAGTAAAAAGAAGTATTCAGCCACTAGTGATTGATACAAGCAAGATCCTAGATGAGGCCATACTCATACAAAATTCTGGCTATACAAAATTGATTTAATGTCACAAACACAGGAGAAAAGTTTATTTGTAGCACACACTTTTTTAAAATATTGAAAATAAAAAGGCGCGCCGTAGAACAACAGTAAATACATCAAATTATTCACAAGATTTTGAAATATTATAAAATTTAAAAAACAAAAAGTGCAAAAATAAACATTTTGGACTCCCAACTCTCCTTAAAAAGTATGACCAAATTCTATGAAATGATTTTATAGCTAAAATTAAGAAAAAAATTTCTAAACATTGGCCCTTAAACGCTTTGTTAGTGGGGCCGACGGCTGACGAAAGATGTCGCCTGGAATTCAGTTACCCCGATGAAATGAGCCATACTGAAATTTTCAGTATGGCTCCTAATATACTTGGGATATTTTTATACGTTACAAAAAAATCATTTTTCATCCTTCACCGTCTGCATTAGCAGTAATTGCAGAATAGTCGGACGTTGAACCAAAAAAAAAAAAAAACTGAAATTTTTAACGCTTTAGTTAACAGACAAACGTATAGTATCTTTTGGTTTTTAACCTTGAATTTCTAATAGAATAGGTTCAAGGAAAGTATCTCACATAGGTTTTTAAAATTTCTGACATTGTTTTCTTCAATGCATAATTTTGCACGCCGACTGGAAATTATGTTCAGCTACTTTGTAGGTAATTACCAACACTTTTATTGTTTTAATTTTATTTTTCAATGTTTCCAGAATTGAAATAAATAGTTGGTAAGCTATTTTTAGCAACCTATGAAAAATTTATCTCATTTTTAAAAAAGTAGTTTTTTTTTTAGTAAAATTTATTCTTGTTTTATTATTAATAAAAGTAAATTTCAATATCTTGTATTAATATTTTACTTGCCAAATAATATATATTATTTTTCTCAGAATTTAATTTAGTTATTTTAATTAAAGCTAAAATATTATTTTTTTAATCGCTAATTTTTGTGTTTATGTTAGATGTCTTAATACTTATAATACTGTTCTGGTATGTGTTTCATTGGAATTTAAAGGTTAAAAACCATAAGATTTCATAACGTGTTCTTAATTTAAGTCTAAAATTTCAGTATGGACTTACTTCACCGTTGTAACCGAATTCCAGTTGATTTTTTTCGCAGCAACTCACTAACGAAGCGTTTCCGGAACTATGTTTATATGAGCATTTTTACTTTCTCTTGCCTATATGAATATATAGGAAGGAAAGTATTGTTTTCATGTCGATTTTTCGAAATCGAGTTTTCACCGGATCTATACGTTTTCGGACTCCCTGAACCCAAAAAACATGTTTTTAGCGATTGGTCTGTGTGTGTGTGTGTGTGTGTGTGTGTGTGTGTGTGTGTGTGTGTGTGTGTGTGTGAACAGAAGAACGGAACATCGTACGAACTTGAAACTTAAGTTACATATTACTACCGGACCCGACACGAACATTTTCATCAAAATCGGTCAACCGGAAGTAGTAGTGTATTCGTGTAATTTTTCACTTTTATGCGATTTTCTCAAAAACTGGTTCTACGATTTTTTTAAAATAGCCTGATTTACTAAATTTTTTATGCTCTACAAGATAGAGTAGGCGCCATGTTTGCTGAAATTCTTGGTATAGCTGTTTTCATGTAAAAAAATTGTTTTTTTAAGATTGCGGCTTTAATATGCATTTCAGCGCAAAAATGTATATAATAAAAGTTAAAGAAAATTTAAAATTCTACAACTTTTAATTCTAACATTATTTTGTATAACGCTTGGTTTAGCGGTAATTAGCGATTTTCTGTTTTTTCTCACGAAAACGTGTGAAAAATCTATGTTTTTAAGATTTCGGCCTTAGTATGCATTTTACGACAAAAGTTTAGATAGTCAAATTTATAGAAAATAGAAAGTTGTACAACTTTTACTTAAAGCATTTTTCTCTGCAGAGCGTAGTTTAACGTGAAAGAGTGATTTTCCGTATTTCTAAGCCAAACTGACGTCGATTTTCATTTTGCGTCTTTCACTCATGATTGAAATTAGGTTATGTTTTTTGAGGTTAGTTTATTGTTTATTTGTAATGTTTTATTACTAATGTTAGGTTTATTGTTAATTATTTGCATTGGTAAGAGAAAGTTGTGTGAGTGTTTCACACCAGATTTTTTTCTTATTTTTAGCTGTACTATCAGCTCCAACATTTTAGTCTAACTTTTTAAGAACACTCTGTTTAAGCATTATTATATAAAGCAAAAAAAAAAAAATTCTTACAACATAGCTATTGTTATTTAGGTCAACAGCCAAAAGGCTGGTTTGAACAGCTAGAGACTTCACTAAGTAAAACGAAAAGTAAAGTGGTTTATCATTCCGTCCTCATTAAATAGAAAAATAAATTCTTATCAGCATGCCAAGCTCTCCAAAAAGCATCTACTTTCCACCCTGCAAATGACACCTTCCATTTCATTCACCACAGGATCTACCTGTATAATGAAATTGATCACCCTCAGAGAAGATAACTGTGACTAGTGTCTTTCACACCTCTATCTCTTCTGTTCTTAATACTTCAGTCATATAATTGATTTGTGTAATATAAATGAATTGGTCATTTTAGAAAGCCAATAAGTCAAAAAACTAACTTTTGGAAAAATAAAAAAAAAACTGTTAATTTACTACGTTTCAATATTAAAAAAATTAATTTGTTCAGGGGAGTGTCCGCTTGTATATAAAATGTATATACTTTTGTCTTTTTAAGGATAAGTCACAATTTTTTTAATTTTGACTTAAGGATTTTCTGAAATAAATTGGAGTAAAATACTAACTTACGTTATTTTCTGTAAAATACATTGTTAGATCAGAGACATTTTATTGAACGTGCAATAGTATTGGTTTATTTACTTCACTAGTTTATACTGTAGTTTACACTAGTAATTTGAAATAGCTTTTTTCAAAAATAAAAATTGAAATTCTTAACTTAAGGAGAGAAAGGTTTTGGTTTTCAGGACTATTCACGTGTTTCGTCGTCGTCACAAACAGTAGTCACGTATCTCCCAAAAAGGATTTTTTGATAGAAACTTTACTTCGCCTCGTCCACTACAAAGTAGAACTTAAATTTCAGAAGATTATCAACTTTAATTTTTGAATTAGAAGAAAGCACTTTATATCCTTAAGTATAAGCTGTATCTTAGCGTTATAGTACTTAAGAAAAGCCAGACTTATGTAATTTTTGTAAGGATGGTGTGTTACATTCAGTCCTAAAATGGGCTACAGAAAATAAGTAAAATTTTGACTTACAGGCTTTCTGAAATGACTGATTCAAATGGAATGAGAATTAAAGAGTGGTGAAATTGATATAGCTGTTGGGAAAAAGAGATAGTTTTTGCGTAGAAAAAAAACTGGTGTGAAACACTCACACGACTTTCTCTTGCCAATGCAAATAATGACCAATATAACCTAACATAAGTAAAAAAACATTAGAAATAAACAAAAAACTAACCTCAAAAAACAACCTTATTTTAATCATGAGTGAATGACGCAAAATGAAAATCAACATCAGTTTGGCTTAAAAATACGGAAAATCACTCTTTCACGCTAAAGTAGGCTCTGTAGAGAAAAATGCTGTAAATAAAAGTTGTATATCTTTTAATTTCCTATAAATTTTATTATATACACTTTTTTTTAAAAAGCATACTAAGGCCGAAATCTTTAAAAAAGAGATTTTTTACACGTTTTCGTGAGAAAAAAACAGAAAATTGCTAATTACCGCTAAACTAAGCGTTACACAAAAAATGTTTGAAATAAAAGTGGTAGGATTTTAAATTCTCTACATTTTTTATTTATACATTTTTGCGCTAAAATGCATATTAAAGCCGTAATCTTAAGAAAACAATTTCTTTACGTGAAAACAGCCTCACCAAGAATTTCAGTAAACATGGCGCCTACCCTATCTTGTAGAGCATAAAAAAATTAGTAAATGAGGCGATTTTAAAAAAAATCGTAGGACCAGTTTTTGAGAAAATCGTAAAAAAGTGAAAAATTACACGAATTAACTACTACTTTCGGTTGACCGATTTTGATAAAAATGTTCGTGTCGGGTCCGGTAGTGGTATGTAACTTAAGTTTCAAGTTTCAAGTTCGTACAATGTTCCGTTCTTGAGATATTCGGTTTACACACAGACACACACAGACCAATCGCTATAAACATGTTTTTTGGGTTCAGGGGGTCTAAAAACGTGTAGATCCAGTGAAAACTCGATTTTGAAAAATCGACATGAAAACAATACTTTCCTTCCTATATATTCATATCTGCCCATAACAGACAGGTGAAGTGTCAAATTATTTACACTCAATCTATTCGTTGCAGGGCTAAAATAAATAGTTCTGTTTCTTATCACATGGTAAGCCAATTAAATGACTGAATCATTTAAGAACAGAAGAGGTAGAGGTGTAAAAGACACTAATCAGAGTTACCTTCTCTGAAAGTAATGAATTTCATTATACAGCCAGACCCTGTGGTGAATGAAGTGACGTTGTCATTTACAGAGTGGAAAATATGTGTTTTTCAGAGGGCCCGGCATGCTGATAAGCGTACTTTTTCACTCAGTGAGGAAGGCAATGGTAAACCACCTCACTCCTTGTTTTACTTAGTAAAACCTCTAGAGGTTCAAACCAGCCTTTCGGCTGTTGACCTAAACAACAACAACATATTCATATAGGCAAGAGAAAGTAATAATTGTTATTTTTCAAAATTTCAGTAAACCGATTAAGGACCAATTTTTTTTCTAAATAGATTTTCGCATTTCTTATCCATAGGCACTTTATATTAGATAGTTGTCTATTAATAAATGAGCACAAAGCATGGATACAATAGCTGTTGTCACATTATGTATCAATGGTACAAACATGTACAACTGGCTCACAAGATGACCTGTCCATATTGACGGATAATACAAAGGGAAATATATCATACGTCATAACAATGAAACACGTATTGTTGGGCGTAATTGGCCAGACGTAACTAAATGAGAGAATATTATACCACAATAAAGCAAGCAAACGTGATTGTAAAGAGACAGATTACAATACTCCATGTGCTTAAAGCCTTTATTCACCTTTAGCTGGCCCATTGGTGCAGTGGTTTGTACAAATGACTTCTATTCCAGAGATTTCGATACCCCGACAGGTTTGGGAAATTCTAGTCACTCATTTTCATCTATCATGTTTCACCGTTTGCGATGAAATACTTCGTTAGCGAGTTACGCTAATTTTACAGGCAAAAATTTCGTCCGGAATGAAGATATCCCGGTATTATTAGTTTATAATAAAATTTTAAACACCTTAGCTACGATGCAAACTTGGTGATATTTTTATGGTTTTTAACTTGAAAAAAAATCGATAATAGAACTGAATATCCCATATTTTTAAATATATACTACATAAAAAACGAAATTTGGAGTTGTAAATAACAATTTTTTGGTTTAACGTAAAACAACTTTGCTAAATACTTTATTAACTAATCAATTTTTTGAAAATTTTAACATGTAGAAAATTAAATTCTGAAAAATAATTATTAATATAATATTTAAAATAGAATTTTATTAATAACATAACCAGATTAAATTGACACAAAAGATGAATATTTGTTTCATATTTAGAAAATAGTAGTTGAGTAAAAAGTAATTCAATTCTGAAAACAATGAAAAATTCAGATGTAAATTACAAAATGCTCTTCAAATGTAATCCGTGTAAAATTTAGACTTGAATAACATCGTAAATTATAAATAAATGTAAAACAATCCACAGTAACGTTTTTATTAAAATTGAAGTAATACGTTCATGTATTATATACATATTTTTTAATACTGTAACACTCGCCAGCTAGAAATTGTGTCTATGTGGCTTTTGTGTGTGTGACCAATAACTTTTGGCAGTGTAATTTATTGTTTTCTGGACGCAGCTGTTAATGTTGTTTAATTGTATAGAGTAGAATGTTTTTTTGATATTATTATCCTTCGAAAAGGCTAACGTTCCAGCCCGTTGGCGTAGTGTTTAGTGCAACTGGCTTCTACGCAGGGGTCCTGGGTTCGATTCCCGGTTAGGTCTGGCATTTTTTCATCACTCATATTCATATATCATCATTCTCCACCGTCTGCATTAGCAGAAATTTCAAAACAGTCAGACGTTCAACAAAAAATTGTTGTTTATTACTGAATAACCTACCCTTTGAGAGTAAGTTAGCGTTTTGTAAATAATTTTGAGTTGAAGTTGTTTTAAACCAGTTTGTGTGTAGCGTATTCAAGCAGTTTCTCCGTGACGGAAAGTTAGCGTAAAATTTTTATCAGTTTGTAAGTAGTCAAGTATTTTTTGAATGAAAATTTTATTATATTTCTTTGTAGTTAAATTTAGTCTGATATTAAGTTAAGCAGTCTATTGTAATTTTCTATTTCTTATAACTGTAAAAATTAATTTGTAAATAAATATTTGTTATAAATTTAAAAATAATGTTTTGTTGTTCAGAAATAACGAGATCCTGAAAGAACCCCGAGTAAAGTGATAATACATTAAATTGTAAATTGTTTTAAAATTTTATTAGACAATGTATATTTTCTGTATTTTGGTCGGTAATAAATGAAAATTGTATTTATTATTTTACGTGCCAAGAGGTAAAGTTTATTTTCTTATTTTATTATGTAAGTTATATGACGACGATGACTTGCATATTATTCAATTGAATTACAAATTGAAATCTCCAATAACATATACCAGTGATAGTACAGAGATTAATAACAAGCCTAATATGCAAACGGAATTTAAAACAGCTTCTCTGATGCAAATAATTTGCAAGATGGTATAAAATGTATCATTGATTTACCCTGTATTACATAATACTGTAAAGTGTCCAGTTTCCAACCATATACAGAATTGATTGGTAAGAGATTGAAGTTTCAGGTCAACGTATCTGTGGTCCAGAGGACGGTTTAATAGAAGCATAGCAAGAGAAATAGGGGAGGGAAAACTTCCTAAACTTAGCTATTAAACAAAAACATAAAATAATACAAAAGCTAATGCTCTTTTATCGCTTGAAGTTATATTTTTAAATACGATTTTAAAACTCCTATAAAAGCTTTTTATAACTTACACATATGGGTGTACAGTTACAAGTACATGTTCTGAAAACCTTCAAATACCATTTATGGGAATTATGTTTACATTTGATCGTTCTTTTGATTATAAGCTAAACTGTAAGCTTCTACCAAAGACTATGATGATAAATTCATACAATTTAATATATCTTCTAAGGTACTGTCACTATTCATCCAGGTTCGTTTGAAAACTGATTATAATAAATGATAAAGAAATTTATTTTAAACTTATAAAAACTATTTATTAATAAATTATAACAAATTACAATTAAATTACTTAAACTAAATTTATTATAAAATGTTAGTGCTAATTTAAACCTTAAACTAATCTTAACTATAAAAAATGTGGCAATCTATAATCAAAAAATCTGGTGTGAAACACTGACACAACTTTCTCTTGCCTATGCAAATAATAAACAATAATCCTAACATTAGTAATAAAACATAAGAAATAAACAAAAATCTAACGTCAATAAACTTAACCTAATTTTAATCATGAGTGAAAGACCCAAAATGAAAATCGACCTCAGTTTGACTTAAAAATACGGAAAATTACTCTTTCTCACTAAACTAGGCTCCATGGATAAAAATGCTCTCAATGAAAGTTGTGGATCTTTTAATTTTCTATAAATTTAATTATATACACTTTTGTCGTAAAATGCATACTAAGGCTGAAATCTTAAAAAAATCAATTTTTCACACATTTTCGTGAGAAGAAAACAGAAAATCGCAAATTACCGCTAAACTAAGCGTTATACAAAAAATGTTTGAAATAAAAGTTGTAGGATTTTAAATTCTCTACATTTTTTATAATATAAGTTGTTGCGCTAAAATGCATATTAAAGCCGTAATCTTAAAATAACAACGTTTTTACGAGAAAACACCCTCACCAAGAATTTCAGCAATAATGGCGTTTACCCTATCTTGTAGAGAATAAAAAATTGAGTAAACTAGTCGATTTAAAAAAAAAATCGTAGGACCAGTTTTTGAGAAAATCGAAAAAAGTAAAAAATTACACGAATAAACTACTACATCCGGTTGACCGATTTCGATGAAAATGTTCGTGTCGGGTCCGGTAGTGGTATGTAACTTAAGTTTCAAGTTTCAAGTTCGTACGATATTCCGTTCTTGAGATATTCTGTTCACACACACACACACACACACACACACACACACACACACACAGACCAATCGCTAAAAACGTGTTTTTTGGGTTCAGGGGGTCTGAAAACGTATAGATCCGGTGAAAACTCGATTTCGAAAAATCGACATGAAAACCATACTTTCCTTCCTATATATTCACATAGGCAAGAGAAAGTAAAAACTAATCAATTGCTTCTTACATAACATACATCTGTAAAGAAACCGAGTAAGGAGACGTAATACATTTATGAAAAGTTAAGGGGAGGTTATAGTAAATTAAAATAAAAAATCTGGTGTGAAACACTCACACAACTTTCTCTTGCCAATACAAATAATTAACAATATAAACTATCATTAGTAATAAAATATTAGAAATAAACAAAAAACTCATCTCAAGAAACATAATCTTATTTTAATCATGAGTGGTGAATGATGAAAAAAATAAAAATCAACCTCAGTTTGGCTTAATAATACGGAAAATTACTTTTTCACGCTAAACTTGGCTCTGCAGAGAAAAATGTTTAGAATGAAAGTTGTAGATTGTTTAATTTTTTATAAATCTGATCATACACTTTTGTCGTAAAACGCATACTTAGGCTTTAATCTTAAATAAAAACCTATTTTTTACAGATTTTCATGAAAAAATAACAGAAAATTACTAATTACCGCTAAACTAAGAAATACAAAGAAATGTTTGCAATAAAAGTTGTCAGTTTTTAAATTTTCTATAACTTTGATTATTATTTATATACTATCCCCCTAAAATGCATATTAAAGACGCAATCATAAACAACAATTTTTTTACAAGAAAACGATCTTTCCAAGAATTTTAGCAGACATGGGGCTATCTTGTATAGCAAAAAAATGTAGTAAATAAGGTGATTTTTAAAAAAATCGTACGAGCCGTTTTTGAGAAAATTGCAAAAAGTGAAAAATGATGCGAATAAGTTACTACTTCCGGTTGACCGATTTTGATGAAAATATTCGTGTCGGGTCCTCTAGTGGTACCTAACTTAAGTTTTAAGTTTCAACTTCGTACAATATTCCGTTATTGAGATATTTTGTTCACACCCACACAAACAGATCAATCGCTGAAAACATGTTTTTTGGGTTCAGGTGGTCTGAAAACCTGTATATCCGGCCCGATTTCAAAAAATCGACATGAAAACTATACTTTTCTTCTTATAGATTCATATAACAAAACAAAAAAACAATCATGTAGGCAAGAGAAAGTAAAAATACAATTTTGTCTAGAAGATAATGACGTATTAGAAGTTTGGATTTTAAGTTTATTATGTTTGTCAATAATTCATAGAAATGTATTAAGGTTAGCTGGTCTGAATTACAGCCAGTATGAATGTGATTGTTCACTTGATTTAATTAATTATATAAGCTCATTAGAATCAGTGGTTTTTGTGGTCATAATAGTGTGCAAATACCGCGAAATATCGTACAACAAAATTAATAAATATTTTGGGTAAATAATTAAATTATTTGAATGTTTCATTGGATTATTTTTATTCCTAAAAATTTAGGTTGTAAATTTTGAATGGAAATTAAATACATTGTTGGTAAATTTATAGTTTATCTGTAATTTTATTTACTACTTAAAATTATATATTGATATAAATTAATATAATACTCATTACTGCTTGTGGAATTTTAATCCATACTCTTGCTAATTAATTTTCAAATTAATTTGTTACAGCTACTTTCACAATTGCATTAACACTTACAGTCTTTATTTTGAGAAATTTTAAACCAGTGTTTACGAAACAAGATATGCACCTAAATAAAAATAATTCCCGTCACCATAACGATCCTTTTAAAACAAACTAAACTTCGGAACTTCACCACTGGAATAATAACACCATAGAAACTTTAATTTAATTCTTTTATTATTTAGTTCACAAAATCTTGTTACGGTTATTAGCAATTGTCATTTTTGGATTTTTTGCAGAATCCCTGAAGTGTCCTTTTTACAATCATATAAAAGTATCATATTTTCAATCCATTGGGTATAACTCCATATTTTAAGGACAAATAGAATCTTTATGTAGATTTTTTCATTGTACCAGATTTTGTGTTTTAAATCATGATAAATTTAAGGGGTTACCAGGAATTTGAAAGTATATCATTTTCTTATTAATTAACATAAAATACCTTTTTATTTTTGTTTTTTTTGGAACTTCTGTGTAAAATGATGTACTTTTATTCATTGTAAGATTGTTATTATTTCTTTTTATTGATTTTTATTCTCTCTTACTCGGTAGTTTTCGCCGAAAATACACGTTTTCAGGTCCCTAATTCTCCAAAAATATGTTTTTACCGACGTCTGTGCGCGCGTATGTGAACAAACAACTTTTCTCTTATCTTAAGTTACATAAAAGGAGTTGATTTCATTTTTCAAGTCATTTATACTTTATCGAGACAAAAAATGTCCACATGTACTAAAAAAGAAAAGTCTAAAAAAGTCATGTTTATAGTTAAAAACTTAAACTTCAAGATCGGCTTAAAAATGGTGAA
The DNA here is from genome assembly GCA_035578175.1 of Catonia carolina. NCBI lineage: Eukaryota > Metazoa > Arthropoda > Insecta > Hemiptera > Achilidae > Catonia > Catonia carolina. The sequence goes on along the minus strand of JAQMRL010000007.1, from coordinate 34,648,685 downwards.
AGTAATGCCTCATTGGTGTTTTCGTTTTTGGAGCAAATGAGTCGACGGTTCATTACAATGAAAAACGAATAAAACATTTAGAAAAGGGTAAAAAAACCATATCTGGCGAAACGGTATGTGAATATTTTTTTATTTTTATGGAAAACCTTACTACGATGATTCTAGTTCATACAGGAACCAGCCAGGGAAAATGAACTGACGATTATTATTCTATTCAAATTATTTTTCATCTTATTTTTAATAAATGTTTTTACTTATCATAATGCTCGGTTAACAAGTATGTTACCAGTAAATACTTTGAATATTTTATAAAATGTAAAACGTTTAATCTAAATTAGTTTTCGGTATATAAATATATATATTAAGGCGACCATGGTCTGCACAGAAAATAAAAATAAAATGTATCTTGGCCACAAATACTAGTGCAGTCTTATAAAATAAAAATATTAAAAAAAATTTTTTTTTTTAAATTCACTAGCTCTGCTGTTAATAATAATAATATCAAGCAAATATCAAATTGGAGAAATTTTTTTGGAAACTGTAACATAATTTTTTAACCTTTGTTTCAAATTTCTCTTATCTTTAATATTGATTTTTGATTATATATATATTTTTGCTACTAATTATAATTTAATTATTAAATTATTATTTTTTTTTGGGTTCATTTACTGATTGTAATTATTTCATGCCACTACACCCATGTCTTGATGTATTTTTTTGCTTCCAATTTTTTTGTTTCTATTTGTGTTCGCCCGGCCAACCGATCGCTGCCGTGCTGTTTAGGTGCATGCCAGCGAGAGGGGCGTCACAAAATAGTTTAACTTAGTAAATTATAATGTATATTTAACAAAAAAAAAAAAAAAAAACGGCTTTCTCTATCCAATGCAAATAATGAACAATATAACTTAATATTAGTAATAAAACATTAGAAATAAACAAAAAATTAACCTCAATAAACATAACCTAATTTTAATCATGAGTAAAGTGCGCAAAATGAAAATCAACCTGTTTGGCTTAAAAATAAGGAAAATCACTCTTTTGCGCTAAACTAGGCTCTGTAGAGAAAAATGCTTTAATAAAAGTTGTAGATCTTTTAATTCCCTATAAATTTGATTATATACACTTTTACCGTAAAATGCATACTAAGGCTGAAATCTTAAAAAAATCTATTTTCACACTTTTCGTGAGAAACAAACAGAAAATTGCTAATTACCGCTAAACTAAGCGTTAAACAAAAAAATGTTTGAACTAAAAGATGTAGGATTTTAAATTGTATACAACTTTTGTTATATTAAGTTTTGGGCTAAAATGCATATTAAAGCCGCAATCTTAAAAAAAAACAATTTTTTTACGTGAAAACAGTCTCTCCAAGAAATTCAGCAGAAATGGCGCCTACCCTATCAAGTAGAGCATAAAAAATTTAGTAAACCAGGCGATTTTTTAAAAAAACTTAGAACCCGTTTTTAAGAAAATGGCAAAAAAGTGAAATCCAGTGGATCGATTTTGATGAAAATGTTTGTGTCCGGTCCAGTAGTGGTATATAACTCAAGTTTCAAGTGTTTACGATGTTCCGTTCTTGAGATATTTTGTTCACACACAAACACACACACACACATACACACACACACACACACCAATCGCTAAAAACATGTTTTTTAGGTTCAGGGGGTCTGAAAACGTGTAAATTCGGTAAAAACTTGATTTCGAAAAATCGACATGAAAACAATACGTTCCTTCCTATATACTCATACATGCATGAGAAAGGAATAAATAAATAAATAAAATAAATATATTTTGAAATGTAAATAACAATTTCACTTAAGAGAAAATACAATGTTTATACTTTATAAATTAGTCATAGTGTATCTAAATATTATGAATTAGTTTATAATTTCTATTGAAAATCATAACCGCCTTATTCCGATATAGTTTTGGTTTGGGTATTTGTGAAATTTTGCGGAATGTAACCACCGCGAATAGAGAGGGATTATACGTAGATATTCCTGTCCTGATACTAAAATAGTAATTGTTATTCTAAAAAATTTAATCGAACATAAAACTGTAAAAATTTATTGTTGAGAGAAATAAATTTCGTTTTATCCGTGCTTTTATTATTTAACCGACAGGGTAATACGTCATTTTAGTATAGTAATTATTGAAAATGTACGGTACAGCTTTGTTTATAAATTTATTATGACGTTGGCTAACCTGGAACAAAAGCATGAGATATTGTATTACTATGCAGTACATCGTAATGCAGAATTTTCCCATTAAAATTCTGTAATAAAATTAATCATATAATGATACCGTGCAATAAATCTAAAAAGTTAATTTTATATCGCATTGAAGCCTGACTATTTAGTAATTAAATCCAAATGTAAAATACCGATAGACCTATGAACTGTGTACCTTTACTCGAAAGGTGTACTTTACATTAAAATCGTCGAAATTATGTTTCCGTCCTTGAATCTATTGATTCAAGTATATTGCTATAGCGATATACTGGGTTAACCCTCCATCATACGCGTCGCAAAGTGAAAATTCGAAAATCCATGTATTACTACGTTATGCCAGTAAAGTGATTTTGAAAGCTCTGTCACCTGGCAGCTTTCAAAATTGCCTTCGTCAAGACCACAATGGATTCCTTTTTTGTTTACATTACCTTATATAAAAATCTGATGTGAAACACTTACACAACTTTCTCTTGCCAGGGTACTAACAAAGGACTACTTTTGATGAGCAGTATTTTATGTAAAATTACTAACTGCCACAAGATGAAGGTAGATTTTCTTTAATCCCCAATGTGTGTACGTGAACTAATCTGTTCAATTAAGGGGAGACTGTACTTTGTATCCCGCCAATGTTAAATTTGCTAATTTTAGGTGCATTTTTCTCAGGATTTGTAAAAGTTAGGAAAATGAAACTTTACACACCATAGTTATCGCGTTTTTTCTCGGCCTACTGACATTTTTCAATTTAATCTTCGGATCATACCATTTTTTTTTTAAATATTACGAATAACATAAAATTTTTACAAATTGTTTTCTAAGTTTTTTGCGTATTACTAATTTTTGGAGAACCTAAGGAAGTCATAAAAATGTCGGTATATGTGGATATACAAGATAATTAACTGGTAAAAATTTCAGCCTGGTAGGTTTATTGGTTTCTGAGAAAAATGTACCTAGTGTTAAAAATCTAAATTTAGGGAAAACGCAAGAAACAAGTAGGCACAAATCAAAAACAAAACGTACAAAAACAAGTATATTTCCCATCAACAGTTGTTTAGAAAGATGAACCAACAGCTCAGAATACAAAAAACAGTGATGCAGATATATTAAAAACTAAAATTCTCTGCACTAAAACGAGCAGTATGAAATTGTGAAAAATATTCGTTCTTCGGAACGTGATAATTTTTCTGTGTAAACTTAATAAAAACTCAATTTTTTATAAAAAATTATTTTTTTGACGTAATTTGATGTTTTTTTTCTGGTAGATCTAGGCCTAAACTAATGAAAAACATAAAAAACTAAAATCCGAAATTTTGAGTTAAAACCATTGTGACATCTCCTCTTAAGAACAATAAGCAACCCCATGATTCAATGAGATGAGGACGAAATGTATGCTGTATAAATGAGGTGCAGTCTTGTACATACTCAGGCTGACCATTCCTGAGAGAGGGATTTTAATAAACGGGGTTTAATTAAACCCCAACCATTAAATTACACCGGTAACCACTGTATAGTACTCAAATACATATAAAAATAACTATCTTAAATAGGATTTGACCACGGAACCTTTGTCTCCAAAAACCAGATGTCAACCAGCTGTCTCGTGGCGATGACTTCATTACTAGACCAACCCGTGGGTCAGATGAAGTAAGATAGAAAAATGTTCGAACAATAGTTGTAGAGTTTTGAATTTTTAACACTTTTGTTATCTGTACCTTTACAAAATTTATAATAATGCAAAAACGGAATGACTTGACCATTTCTTGACGTAGTTTTAAAAGAAATATTTACTCATGTTAACAAAAAATTCCAATTCCGTAAACAATTTTTTAATCGATTTCAATGAAAAAAATACGAAAAATTACTAATTGACGTTAAATTAAATCCGTATTAAGGCTGTAATCTTAAAAACATTCACCACGACAACACAGCCCCCTACAAATTTTAACAAATACGCCGCTAACCCCATATTGTAAAGCGTGAAAATGTAGTAAATTAGTTGATTTTAATTAAAATCGTAAGAGCCATTTTTGAGAAAATTGCAAAAAGTTAAAATCTGCACGAATAAACTGCTATTTCCGGTTGACTGATTTGGATGAAAATATTCGGATTGTAACACTACTTATGGTACGTAAGTAAAGTTCCAAGTTTAAACTTCATACCGTTTTTTAAAAAAAATATTGTGTACCCACGCAACACACAAACGCGCGCGCGCGCGTAACAATTGGTTAAAACTTGTTTTCTGGGCTCAGGAGACCTGAAAAAGTGTTTGTGGTGGAAATGGATTTCGTACACAGACACACGTACAAGCAGACTAATCGGTAACAACATGATTGTTCTCAAGGGACCTGGAGATTTAAATTCCTAGTGAAAAATCGACTCCAAAACTGGCATGAAAATAAAATTTTCCTAATTATTATATTTTATATACGGCAAGAAAAAGCTAGAATGGAACATCTGAATTGTGTTGACGTAATATGCTTCCTTCAGGAAGAAAAAACCGTAACATATGGACCACTAGTGTTAAAATTTAAAATACATTTAATTAAATTTATAATATTAAATAAAACTTTTACTTACCAGAACTGCATTGGTGGTATTGGAGTCGCTATTGGGGTAAGGAGTATATACAGCGAGAGCTACACAATTCGCAAATATAGTTAGCAGAATCAGCCATTCGAAGGGTCTGAGAAATTTATCTGTTAAGGAAAATTTTTCATAAAAAAATAAAACAATAAATATTATAAAGCACAATTTTTTAACATATATTAAATATCTTATTTACTAAGATAAAATAAAAAGTAATGTATTATAAAAAGACTATAATATTTTTTAGATAATTGGCAAAACCAAGAAGAACATTTGATCCTAGTCTAATTTTAGAGTTTTTAAAGGTTTTTATTGGAAAATTTATTTTTAACAAGCAATCACAATTTTTACTACTTTGTCTTGAGTTTTAATGACATGAAACGGATTTAAAGAGAGGTACTATCGTTACTTTTTATGCATAATTTTTAAAATAATATCATTTTTTAAGCCGCTTATCTAACTAATGTAACTAAACTATTCAAAAGTTTGACGAACAGATATTTTTTATTAATATTTTTTACAATAACACATTTATATGAACATTTTCGTGTAAACTAGACCTTAGAATTTTTTAAAGATTTTACTCTCTACAACTAAACGTTATCTTATATCTGTGATCAAGATTTTATAGTTAACTTTTTAATAAAAATGTAATATAATATTGTACAACTTGTATCTTGTTATACAAGTCAAGGATTTTTCAAGGTTTATTTTTCCACGCCATTCCCCCCCCCCCCCCGCTTATCTTCACCCATTGAATTTGATTAATTCTGTATTTTACAAATTTTTATTACTTTATTAATTTAATTTTTCCAATACTTCAAAAAAAATTATAATACAAAGTAATTTCCTTAATTACTAAAATTATATTAATAATCCTCGAGGTGGAAAAATTAATCTACCCAACTATGTTTTCCCATGTTTGATGGTAGATCAATTTGATGATCTTTATTTTTTAATACAGTGCTGTATTGGTCTATTAGTAATTAAAACCATATATGTTAGATACTTAAATACTAATTAAACTACTTAGAGAGTTATTAAAATATTTTGATAACATAAGTAGGTACCTGAAAACGAATAAAAAATACTAATTAAAAAACATGTGTATACTGTTTTTATAAAAAAAACACTCTCAAGACAAGACAAGATTAGACATTATAATACTGTGAAAAAACCTTTGTGTCTGTACGCGAATTAGTGCTTTAGAATGACCGGGGAGGCTAGTTTAAAAGAAGCAGAGAAATTTGAGAGAAAGATCCTTCGCAAGATAATGGGTTTGAAGATAGTAGACGAACAATTTTGAATTCTAAGTCGAGAAGAACTGTACAAGGAAAATGAACGATTAGAAAAAGAAGGCTATAATTTTATGGACACCTGTATAGAATGGATGACGACCGGTTGACAAAACAAATTTTTAAGATACTCGTACAATAAACCAAAGGTGTCGAGTAAATGGTTTAAAGAAGTAAGAAAGGATATTGAGAAAACCGAAATAAACCGAGAAAATATAATGAATCGAACCAAATTCAAATAAGAATTTAAGAGCTTCCATGAAGAGGAAAAACAGAACATCGGATGGACAAATGAAAGAAGAAAAGCCTAAAGTGAGCAAGTGTTGAAAAAGTGGGCTGAAAAAAGAGCTTCCAGAACGTCTAAAGTTGCAGCACGTGGTCTAAAGTTGGCCCTATACGAGGAAAAAATATTGTTTTTATTCTATTTTATAAATTATTATTTTGTTGCTAGTGTTAATATTATTATCAGTGATTCAACTGTGCAATCTTTTTGGTTGTACTTCGCTATAACAGCAAATTTTTTTGTTTTATTTTTATTGTGATTTTATGAATAGTTTTTGTATTTTTCTGTTATGTAATGTACTCCTCCTCCAAACAGTGCTGTTTTTGTGGAGTAATATTTATGAAAAAATAAATATGAAATTAGACCTTTGCAATCAAAAGAATATTTCTACTGCTATAAAAACTGATCATCGGACCGGTAAACGAGACCAAAATTTAGATCACTGGTGTAACCATTGTTTTTCTTCCTATTTCTATTAACTAAAAACATGGCTAACAATTTTTTTGTACCTTATTGTATCAAGTAGTATATTTTTATGTTGTAAGAGTATCAGATTGTTTAGCTTGTGTGCTAAGAAACAAAAAAAATTTGGTATAACGTTTTTGAGGCCTTATGTAAATCTATACGAAAATAAATAAAATACAAAAGTTTGTTAATTAAAAAAAATATTAGTGATTTTATTTAAAAGTTAAACATTTTATAATAATGAATTTAAATTATAAAAGCTATAATATTTTAACATTGTACATTGATATTCCAGAAATGCCTAGGGGAAAAAATTATCCATTGCAAAAAATTGTGTATTCTATAAAGTGATGTCTATTGATACATTTGTTTCTATTTTTATTCTTTCTACATTTTTTAGTAGGCTATAGCCTAATAGAATTGCGGCAAAATTGTTAAAAGAATCTCGACTGTTTGGAAAACTATCAGACTGCATAAAAAACAGTTAGCGCCTATGTAGGAAATCAGTCAATAATTGAGTTGTGAATCAAAAGTGTCGTCGGGCTGTTCGAAATAGTGTCGTTACGAGAAAGATTCAGAATTACGTTAATAATGCGTGTGCGTACGGCGATATTAAGTATGGACAGGTAAATCAATTGTTTTGATTGTTTGTTTTTACATTGTCTTAATTTTATAGTCAAGTTTAGGTTCAACTTAAGTTTTTAAATTAATGTAATTAAAGTAATCTAAATGTAATTTGTTAGAAGTCAAAGTTTGATAATTAATTGTAATTATTAATTGTCAATAACAAAATTGTTAAAAGTTAAAAGAAAGTTTGTTTATTATGTATTATTATGCCCAGGTCCTGAGACAAACTAGACTTAAGTGTTATAGTATATACGAGTATTTCAAGAAACTGAAGGTTTAATTTAATTTTTACTTTCTCTTGCCTATCTGAATATAATAGAAAGGAAAGTATTGTTTTCATGTCGATTTTTCGAAATCGAGTTTTCACCGGATCTACACGTTTTCAGACCCCCTGAACCCAAAAAACATGTTTTTAGCGATTGGTCTGTGTGTGTGTCTGTGTGTGAACAGAATATCTCAAGAACGAAACATTGCACGAACTTGAAACTTGAGACTTAAGTTACATACCACCGGACCCGACACGAACAATTTCATCAAAATCGGTCTACCGGAAATAGTAGTTTATTCGTGTAATTTTTCACTTTTTTGCGATTTTCTCAAAAACTGGTCCTACGATTTTTTTTTAAATCACCTGATTTACTAAATTTCTTATGCTCTACAAGATAGGGTAGGTGCCATGTTTGCTGAAATTCTTGGCGTGGCTGTTTTCACGTAAAAAATCTTTTGTTTTAAGATTACGGCTTTAATATGCATTTTAGCGCAAAAATGTACACAATTAAAGTTGTAGAAAATTTAAAATCCTACAACTTTTATTTGTAACATTGTTTTGTATAATGCTTAGTTTAGCAGTAATTAGCAATTTTCTGTTTTTTCTCACGAAAACGTGTGAAAAATCGATTTTTTAAGGATTTTGGTCATTTTACGACAAAAGTGTATATAATAAAATTTATGGGAAATTAAACGATCTACAACTTTTATTAATAGCATTTTTCTCTAAAGAGCCTAGTTAAGCGTGAAAGAGTGATTTTCCATATTTTTTAGCTAAACTGAGATTGATTTTCATTTTGCGTCTTTCACTCATGATTAAAATAAGGTTATATTTTTTGAGGTTAGTTTTTTGTTTATTTCTACTGTTTTATTACTAATGTTAGGTTATATTGTTTGAATTATTTGCATTGGCAAGAGAAAGTTGTGTGAGTGTTTCACACCAGATTTTTTTCTTATGTTCTCTATAGCCTATTTGAGTGATGTATAAGGTGAAAACAAATACATAATGTGGAATGTAAACTGGCTTCACTCCCTGGTTGTAACAACGTATCTCTTTAATATCTTGCCTGTTAATTTCAGTAATGCAGTAAGGGGTTTGTAATAGAAGCTCCTGGGATATAAAATCCCAAAATGTCAACTTTATATGGTAAATTCAAACATACGCTCAACTGTATTGCTGTATAACGTCTATGGTAATTATTTAGAGATCCTCCATATGTGCTGATCCAAATAAATATTACGAAATTAATTTACAAATGGGCATTAGCTGAATTGTGCATGCTTTGTACATTTCTTGTTTATTAATGCAAAAGCAACTCCAATCAAAACTGATTGTAAAAGCAATCAATGATAAATTAGCAAACTTTTTTAACCTCTTAAAGGTGGAATCTATCTTAAAAAAGTTTTCATTTCTGTAGATTGTCAGTGAAAACTTTTTTTTTGCCTGAAATACTGAAACTCTTTTCAAAAATAAAATGCTGAAATATTACCCGTACATCAAGTTTTAAGGTTACCATTAGTTTCAAAAATCAAAATTTGGGTGTACTATAACCAATTTACTTAAAATTGGTATCAAATTGAAGGAGAAATCCCATTTCAGAGCACTACGCATTACTGTGGAATTTCCTTTATATTCAATTTTTCTCTTCAAATAATGTCTAACAATACAAAACATTTTTATTTACAAAAAAATAAAAGGGATTTAATAAAGTTCATAATACAATTTTACCTTTTAGATGAAGGGCCACTAGAGAACACAATACTAGGGTATTTATTAAACAAAAATTTCGGAAATCGGTTGAGTAGGTCAAATGATATATTTTCTGGAACATTGTAATGTATTTCAATTCTTGAATGAGACATTAGAGTTTAAAAATTTAAAATTTTTACTAAAAAAATTAATTGACATTTTTTTGTTAATTGTGTCCAGGAGGGAACCGAGGAAGTATAGGACAAGTCAAGAAGTTATAAGTTAATATAACACCGGAATAAATAAACATTATTGTCAATCATACATTGATCTACTACTAGCCTACTTCAATAGCAGTGTCATCTTCCAATATTTACACAATAGTACACAGTTTCCTTTGCATTTGCTTCAATGTCTTGGGTATTTATTTATTTAAAGTTATTTTTATTTTTATAAAATATTACTTAGAAAGAATTTCCTGTACACTATAAAAATTTTTATCAATCAAGTAATATTTCAGATTTTTTTAAAGGAATGTAAATTATCACATTTAAAAAATTGGGGTAATTTATTGATGTATTTCCTCCCCGCACAAGTAGGTTTTTTTACAAGAACTCGAATTAAAATATAAGAAAATGTACTAGTTAATAAATAGAAGTCGGTCCTGTCAACTTTTAACAAGTTGTTAGTTTATAAATAAGTGTTAAAACCAGTTTGGACTTACGGTATCCAGCTCTGCGGCTGTACGAAATCCAGTAATATGAAAATAATACAAAGGTTTCAAAATAAAGTTTTAAGAAATATTGTCGATGCTCCTTGGTACATTCGAAATGATAACCTCCATCGGGATCTGAACATTGAAACGGTGGATGAGGACAAGAAAAGATTCGCAAGGAGTCACGAAGACCGACTTCTACGTCATGTGAATGTTGAGGCGCTGCAACCCTCGATAACTCAGACGTAATGAAAAGACGTAATCGCCAAAAAAAAAATTCGAATCGGTTTCATTTAGGAGATATTTTATATTAGTTTATTTTGGAATAATTTGTAAATAATCAATTATAATAAATTATCCTGTAAATCAGTTGTACATTAATTATCTTGTAAAATCTTATTTTGTGTTTCATAAAGTAAGAATATAAGTTATTTTTTTTAGAAAATAAAAATTTTATGTTTTAGAAAATTATAATAGTATGTTAAGTTTGAAAATAAGAAAAGTGTAGCCTATTTATTAAATGAGATAACTGATATACGGTTGTTCCATAAATATATTTTATGTATTTCTTACAAACTTTATGAATCAGTTACAAATTTTGTTTATTTCTTAATGATTAAGTAAAAGTGTAATAATAAGTAAGATTAACAACAAAGTTATATTCTCACGGGTGTTTTATTAAGGACGCAACCCTGATTATAAGAAGATAGAAGTAATACATCGGTAAATTTTCTGTCCCCTAATCGGTATGTTGGCAACAGTGTACTCAAGGCCAACTACATAAGACAGTTAAAATGTTCCAGTCAAGCATTAGTGTGGTGACAGCATAGATAGATTAAAGAGACGATTTTTCTTAAAAATCGTCTCCTTAACTAAATTTTTATGCTCTACAAGATAAGATAGGGGCCATGTCTGCTGAAATTCTCAAGAAGGCTGTTTTCTCGTAAAAAAAATATTTTTTTAAGACTGCGGCTTTAATATGCATTTTAGCGCAAAAACGTATGTAATAAAAGTTGTAGAGAATTAAAATCAAACAAGAATTAAAATCCTACAAGTTTTATTTCAAATAGTTTTTGTGCAACGCTTAGTTTATCGGTAGTAGCAACTTTCTCTTTTTTCCTCACGAAATAGTGTAAAAAAAATCGATTTTTTAAAAGATTTCAGCCTTAGTGCATTTTACGACAAAAAGTGGGCCTATATAATCAAGTTTATAGGAAATTAAAAGATCTACAACTTTTACTTTTTGCATTTTTCTCTGCAGAGCCTAGTTTAGAGAGAAGGAGTGATTTTTCGTATTTTTAAGCCAAACTGAGGTAGATTATCATTTTGCGTCTTTCACTCAAGATTAAAATTAGGTTATGTTTATTGACGTTATTGTTTTTGTTTATTTCTAATATTTAGTAACCAATGTTAGGTTTAATGTTAATTATTTGCATTGGCAAGAGAAAGTTGTTTGAGTGTTTCGCACCAGATTTTTAAATATCCTAAATAATTCTATTAAAAATGGTTTTTAAATAAAAAAAATACTACCACTATTTAATATAAAACAAAATATGAAATATAAAATGTGTATGTACATGGAATCATGTAGTTACCAAAGTTAAATCATATAGAATACGAAGTCATAAAGTGAAAACGATTTTAAAACGGACGAAATGTTGGGGAAAATCCTGACTGGCTCTTTAAAACGCCTGTAACATTTTATTTATGATTCTTTACTGGTTTTGATACAACAATCACGTAACCAGAATAAAGCTCAGTTATCTTCTTTCGTTCACACATTTTCACTACTTTAAATGGTTACTTTTCCTAAATACATGCTATAAAAATCAATAATAAAATAAACCAATACATAAAACTTTTACAGAAATGGATATTCTAAGAATTTAAACGGTTGAAGCGTTTTACTTCAGGTAAGTAGTCAATGTAATCGATTTTTTAATGTGCAAGTTAAACATAAAAATATGGCGTTAAAAACTCACGCAACTTTCTCTTGCCAATGAAAACATGAACAATATAACCTAACATTAGTAAAAAAAACATATGAAATAAAAAACTAACCTCAAAAACCATATCCTTATTTTAATCATGAGTGAATGATGCAAAATGAAAATCAACCTCAGTTTGGCGTAATAATACGGAAAATCACTCTTGCACGCTAAACTAGGCTTTGAAGAGAAAATTTTTTAGTATAAAAGTTGTAGATCTTTTCATTCCCTATTAATTTGATTATAATGCACTTTCTTCGTGAAATGCATACTAAGGCTGAAATCTTAAACAAAACATTTTTTACAGATTTTCAAGGGAAAACTCAGAAAATCACAAATTACCATTAAACTAAGCGTTATACAAAATGTTTGAAATAATATTTATAGACTTTTAAATTGTCAACAACGTTTACCCTAAAATGTATATTAAGGCCACAATTTAAAAAAAATCATTTTTTTTACGAAAGCACAGCTTGTTCAAGAATTTCAGCACTTTTTTGTCTACCCTATCTTGTGAAGCATCCAAAATGTAGTATACGAGGTGATATTTAAAAAAATTGTAGAAGCCGTTTTTGTGAAAATTGCAAAAATGACATGAATAAACTACAACTTCCGGTTGACCGATTTTGATGAAAATGCTCTTGTCGGGTTCTCTAGTAGTACCTAACTTAAATTTTAAGTTTGAAGTTCATACGATGTTCCGTTTTTGAAATAATTGTTCACACACACACACACACACGCGCGCGCGCACGCACGCACGCACACGTACGCGCGTGAGCACAACACACACAGACCAATCGCTAAAAAAATTTTTTTGGGTTCAGGGGTCTGAAAACGTGTATATCCGGTGAAAACTCGGTTTCAAAAAATTGACATGAAAACTACTGTCTTTTCTTTATATTCATATTTATTCAGGAGAAAGTAAAAATGTAATAAATGCACCATCAATAAAATCATATTTTTCCGGAAATTATTTTTTGCTACAGAAATTTTTCAGCATATTTTATGCCCGGTTAACAATGATTTTTCTAATTTATTGAAAAAATTTAAAGTTCAAGAAGATAATTTTACTTCTGGGTAGGTTTTTAATATAATATACCACCAAGTGGTATGTGTTCTTATTCATATCACGCATGCAAGCTTTTCTCACATGAACACTCGTTATTCTCTAATTACAAACGGAAGTTTCTTTTTAAGAACATTAATTAACGTTAAAAAAGCTCTAGCCCTTTCCAAAAATATTAAGGGTGTAATTACTTGATAAAATGTCTATATACTCCTGTGGTTTTATTTATGTATACATTAGCAAGTCCTTTATTCGTTTTCTAAACGTCCAACCAGTCTGTTGGGAAGTAGAAAACTATGACTCTAATTGTTAAAAATGGTAGATTTTTAGGGGAAAATATTTAAGTTTTTTACAAAATCAAGAAGAAATCAGAAGATGAACTTCAAAGAGCAGTCCATACTTTACAAGAATTATGTAGCAATGTCAACCTTAAAATTTCCGCTGCGAAATCAAAAATAATGGCATTTAAAGGCAGATACCCAGTCCGGTCGAAGATAGTAGTGGACGGGATAATATTGGAACGAGTGAATAACTTCAATTACTTGGGATGTGACGTGAGCTTTGATCATGACTTAGATGTTGAACGGAAGTTGAATAGGTTTCAAATGATATGTGGCACCATCAATAGAACTATGAACAATAGAGCTAGGAAAGAGACGAAATTGAAATTGTATAAAGTCATGGCAGTCCCCGTGGTCACATATGGAAGCGAAGCGTGGATAACCACAAAGAGGCAGGAGCGAACTATACAGGCTGCAGAGATGAGATTTCTGAGAAGGATAAGGGGATGCTCGCGAGAGGACCGGATAAGAAATGAAGACATACGATCAGAGTTGGACATCTTCGACTTGAATGGGAGAATCTGCGACTATCGGGATAGATGGAGACAACACTTGGAACGGTTGCCAGAGGAGCGGATACCTCAACAAATACAGCGTTACACCCCAACAGGAAGAAGAAGAGTAGGCAGACCTCAAGCAAGATGGATTTAATAATCTTAGATATAGATTAAATGACTTTATTTACATTATGTGTTTGTTTAACTTTGTACTATTTAATTGTGAGTTCGGAACAGGCAATATCCTAATCCTGGAATGTAAGATGATGATGATGATGACAAAATCAAGCAGGACACTCACAAAGATACTATATTTGTTTTGGTTGCTGATGACATTGGTATTTGTCCATAACAAAAGCTATACACCCGCTGGTATATCTGCCCATAAGACAGTTGGAGTTTAAAATTATTTGGTCTCGATCTGCTAGTTCAAGGGCTACAAAAATAATTCTGTTTCTTATCATATATGGTCAGGTAATTATACGACATTTGAGAACGGAAGAGGTAGATTTGTAAAAGATACTACTTAGAGTTATATCCTCTGACAATAATGAATTTTATTATACAGCCAGACCCTGTGGTGAACGAAGTGAAGTTGAAATTTATAGGGTGGAAAATAGATTCTTTTCAGAGGGCCTGCAATGCTGATAAACATAATTTTTTACTCAGTGAGGAAGGCATTTTTGTAAACTACCTCACTCTTTGGTTTACTCAGTAAAGCCTCTAGAGTTCCAAACCAACCTTTCAGCTGATGATCTAAAAACACCATTGATATTACAACTATTTTGGAACGAATTAAATCTTTAAAATATTAAATAACTGCGCAACAGCAACAAGGAAAGTACAGTTCACAAAAATGTAGTAAATACGTACTGCATATAATCTTTTGCCCCTGCAAATTGACAATTATACTACGTGATGATCGGTTACAGTCATTTTATATTTTTCACGATATCTCTAAAATATTTTTTAAAACTGCGTAACAGCAATTGTACACAGTTAAAAAAAAACAAGTGGTAAATACGTACTGCATGTATCCTTTTGTCCCTGCAAATTTACAATTATACTAAGTGACACTCTGTTCCAATTTTTTACATTTTTAAAGATATTCTTTTATAGATATTAACATCCAAACACAACATATACAATCTAAGTTTAATAATTAATAAGTGTTAATAAATAATTTCTGCCCATAACAGACAGGCGGAGTGTCAAATTATTTACACTCAATCTGTTCGTTGCAGGGCTAAAATAAATAGTTCTGTTTCTTATCACATGGTCAGTCAATTAAATGACTGAATCATTTAAGAACAAAAGAGGCAGAGGTGTAAAAGACACTAATCAGAGTTATCTTCTCTGAAAGTAATGAATTTCATTGTACAGCCAGACCCTGTGGTGAATGAAGTGAAGTTGTCATTTACAGAGTGGAAAATATGTGCTTTTCAGAGGGCCCGGCATGCTGATAAGCATACTTTTCCATTCAGTGAGGAAGGCAATGGTAAACCACCTCACTCCTCGTTTTACTTAGTAAAACCTCTAGAGGTTCAAACCAGCCTTTCGGCTGTTGACCTAAACAACAACAACAACAACAACAACAACAACAACAATAAATAATTGTTATAAGCTGATAGGAAGTGTGTTTATTATTAATTATACTCAGATCCCGAACGAACCTAGACTTGGGTGTTACAATATTATTTAAAGTATAGTAAGTATATGTATAGTATACAAAACGTTAAAAGCCTTATTACAGATGTGAGATCTCGATGGTTTTTGCTTTTATATTTAGCTTACGCCCTACATTATTTATTTTATGTTTGATTTAGTAAATGTTTTCATTTACATAGTAACTTACTTGCACCTCATTAAGTATAGGCTATAGTTTGTTCTTTAAATTAGCTATTGTTTCATTGTTCCTGTAATTGAAAAAGAAAATGTGAATTATTCGATAACAAACAGTTGTTTAGATGACTTGTAAAAGTGAATATTTTGTAATATAGTCTGGTGTAGTGGTCAACGCAACTAGCTTCTAGCTGGGGTCCTAGTATTGATTCCCGGTCAGGTCTGGCATTTGGTCACTTATTTTTATCTATCACACTTCGTGAAGAATTTCAGATATTTTTGTAATTAATTAGTATTAGAAATTGCTGTCCTGGTAAAGGTTTTGAAACAGTTTCGCTTGACTACTCCAAACGAATGCCTGATCAGCACCTTTTTGCGTTCTAGGCAGTAGCTTAATCTTTCCAATCTTTTGTCTAAAATTTCACGTGTCACATAATAATGTAACTTATTCACATGCAATAAAAGTTGATTAATTTCTTTATGTCACTCTAATAAGCTGAATTCTAACTGTCAGTATTGCTACTGGTCTCAGGGAAGAGAGGTCAGAGTTTTATCTCAACAAATACTAAAAAATTACAATTTATCTTGCTAAAAAATTTTCGACGAACAAAAATAAGAATAAAGAAATTGAGAAAAAGAAAGAGGGGAAGAGAAAGAGGATGAGGAGAAGCAGAAGAAGTAGAAAGTGAAGGTGGAGGAGAAGAAGGAGGTGAATTTTTTTTTGGTTTTACGTTTGATTGTTCTGCAATTTCTGCTAATGGAGACGGTGAATAATGATGATAATGAAAATGAGCGATAAAAAAATGCCAGACCTTACCAGGAATCGAACCCGGAACCCCAGCGTAGAAGCCAGTAGCGCTAACCACTACGCCAACTAAGGAGGTAAAGGAAGAGGTGAAGTTGGTAGAGGAGACGGTGAAGGAGAAGAAGAAGGAGAAAGTAAAAGGAGTATGAGAAGGATGGAAAGAAGAACGAGGATAAGAAAGAAGAGGAGAAAGGAGAGGCTGGTAGTAATTTAAAGTGAGAAGAAATAATCACTGGTAAGGAATATGACGTTCAAAATCAATATTTTAACCATTACACAGCCAGTATCAGAAAGGAAAAGAAATTTAATTTAATTAACATAGGTAAAAGTATGAATAATGTTATGTTTCCCAACGAAAACATTATTGAAAATCGTGAGTATGAGAATGTAATAGGGAAAGAAAGTGAGAAAATGAAAAAGAGGTGCGTGATCAGGAAAATAACATCTACGTAATGGTTAGTTATTTGTTCCGAAAGTTACTACTTCAGATAAAGCTTTAATATTTTAGAATAACTTTAAAATTTATTAGCCAATTCAAAAGGAATTTATGAAACACTGTTTAATTCTTTGATGGCCTATTTTCTGGTCTTTGAAGGTAAATTAACGGTACTCAAATAGTGTTATAAAATTTATGACAGAAGTAAACATGAAGGCTCTATTGATTTCTGTAAAATGTAAACCATTTTGCTAAATTATTTTGTTTAAAAACATCTGTCAATTCAATATTTAAAAAACCCAAATATGTCGATAACAGATATTTTAGTATTTTTTTTAACGGGTTTTGAATACTTAAATGAGAAAAATATTGGAAGGTTTTGACATTACTTCTAAACCAGTCACTTGAACTAAAGATGAAACTGTTACTTAATTTATCGTAAATCTTCAAATAGATCTCAGTTTTACTGAAACCGATAGAATGAATACGATGTAGTATTCACTACAATAATTATAAATTATACTACATAAATAAACTATTACACAAGTCGTGATTTTTAAGAACCAATAAAATGTTTTTGATTAAAAAACTAAAAAATAAACATAATTATTCAGTTTTTACTTTCTCTTGCCTATATGAATATATAGGAAGGAAAGTATTGTTTTCATGTCAATTTTTCGAAATCGAGTTTTCACCGGATCTATACGTTTTCAGACTCCTTGAACCCAAAAAACATGTTTTTAGCGATTGGTCTGTGTGTGTGTCTGTGTGTGTGTCTGTGTGTGTGTGTGTGAACAGAATATCTCAAGAACGGAACATCGTACGAACTTGAAACTTAAAACTTAAGTTACATACCACTACCGGACCCGACACGAACATTTTCATCAAAATCGGTCAACCAGAAGTAGTAGTTTATTCGGATAATTTTTCACTTTTTTGCGATTTTCTCAAAAACTGGTCCTACGATTTTATTAAAATCGCCTGGTTTATTTACTTTTTTATTTTCTACAAGATAGGGTACGCGCCATGTTTGCTGAAATTCTTGGTGAGGCTGTTTTTGCGTAAAAAAGTGTTTTCTTAAGATTGCGGCTTTATTATGCATTTCAGTGCAAAAATGTATATAATAAAATTTGTAGAGAATTAAAAGTCCTACAACTTTTATTTCAAACATTTTTTTGTATAACGCTTAGTTTAGCGGTAATTAGCAATTTTCTGCTTGTTTCTCACGAAAACGTGTGAAAAATCGATTTTTTAAACATTTCTGCCTTTCTACTCATTTTACGACATAAGTGTATACAACAAAATTTATAGAAAATTAAAAGATCTACAACTTTTATTTTAAGCATTTTTCTGTACAGAGCCTAGTTTAGCGCGAAAGAGTGATTTTCCGTATTTTTAAGCCAAACTGAGGTTGATTTTCATTTTGCCTTTCACTCATAATTAAAATAAGGTTATGTTTTTTGAGGTTAGGTTTTTGTTTATTTCTAATGTTTTATTACTAATGTTAGGTTATATTGTATAAATTATTTGCATTGGCAAGAGAAAGTTGTGTGAGTGTTTCACACCAGATGTTATCGTATTATTAAGCCAAACTGACGTTGATTTTCATTTTGCATCATTCACTCATGATTAAAATAAGGCTATGGTTTTTTATAATTAATTTTTTTGTTTTATTGTTTATTTACTAATGTTTTATTGCTAATTTTAGGTTATATTTGCATTGGGACGAGAAAGTTTGGTGAGTGTTCCACACAAGATATTTTAACTTATTGTAGTGTTTTTCCAATAGGTCAGTGAATAAGCAGGTTTGAAAGCCTGTTTAAATTTTAAAAGGTATTATTATTTTGAAAATATGGATTAATATTTCAATTATATAATCTCCAAACGATTGAAATTCAATGAAACCTTTTAAGTAAATTAATAAAAAATCTTTTATAAACTGAATTTATAAAATGAGTTAATATAATGGCTGTACATGCCGCAAGCGGTCGTTACGCAAATATGAAATGGAATGGTTTTATTTCATATATAGTAATTTGTTATGAAACGGTTAACTGGATGGGGCAGATCAATTTCATTCATATACTGTTTTATATGACAGATTAAATTAAAAAAATCAAATAAGTTCTTTTTAACATATCATATAATAAAAAGTGGTTTTATTGAACAGTATGAAAAACTGGACAAACCGTTTCAGTAATCTGAAACCAGAAGTATGCATTACGACAGATAAACCCAATATTCATGCTGCGACCCTAAAATATTGTGAATTAAACCTAAACAATAAACTTCACAAAAAATTTATTTTCTATAAGGATTTACATTGAACTTTGCTTTAAAAGTTATGAATCTATTTTCATGTGGTTTCTAGTGGAAAATCGTAAATTTTTAAAAAAACTTAACTAAGCTTTGTAAATAATACAGTGATTTTTTAGTCCTGTTACCCAATTGTTAATGTCTGGTAATTTTTTTTCTAAGAAAGGGAAATTTTGTTTTGTGACACAAAGTTGGTAGCCCTACTCTACCGGTAAAGATACGGAGGTGTGAGTAGATTCTCCTTGAGCTGTGTAAAATTTTGTGCCGGTTGCGGTCATGTTACGAACAGAATGTCTTTTTCCCTTGAACAACGATGTTTCATTCTTGAACAATATTTTGCTACGAAATCGTCTTCGAGTGTAAAAGAATCATTTCAAATGAAATTTGTTGGTGTTCATCCGCTAGAAAAAAATGTTAATTTCTAGACTAACAAATTGATTTTGAGAAACAGGAAGTGTTTGCGACGTCATCTGTCAAGAGAATCGGTCGGCCACTACGTTTTCTCTCGCAAACACTACCGGTTTCTCGAAATCGGTTTGTATGTATACCTAAATGTAATAGTACAATATAAAAATTGTAAGTTTAATGCTTACCGTTATTTCCCGTGCACAAAGAGGATTAATGCGAAAATTAGGAAATAGTTTTAGTTTTAAATTTGTTTAAGATTAAATTTAAAAAAATTAAAATTCTTAAAGCATCGTTACAGAAAAGGATAAAAATTGTCCATAGTAAAATTTATTAATTTACAAAAAAAATCTTAAGATGGAAAAAATCTTATTTAGCTTGAGGCAAAAGAGTTAAAAAAATAAATTCAAAATAAAAGAAAATATGTAAATTGTTTTCAAGGAAAAAGCTTATTTTCCTGCTTGAATTTGATATTTTGTAACGTCTTACTACATTTTAATTTAATTAAAAGAAAATATTCAGATTTCTAAAAAAAATTATTCGATATGGCGAATGTAATTATATATATATATATTTTGCAAGATGAAAAATGAACTGAGCCTTTTCTCTTTGTTTTATAGCTGTTTGTATTTGGCCTTGCCTTCGGTTATTATCGGTTAAAATTTTACTCGATAATTTCAAATAAGAAATCGATATTTGAACAAAGTTGGTGGTTTGTGGGATGAACAAAAATTAAAACTCAAAGAAACCGTAAACTTTTCTCGTTATGGAATTTCAGAATATTATTGAAGGGAAAAGTTTGCTATCAACCTCCCATTTTCAGAGAGTTTATGGTGTAGAACTATATATTCATATAAGCTTAGGTACTTTCATGTCGAATTCTCTATTAGTTTCGCGGTATGTGGATGCGCTTGAAACAAACCAAACTTTACTTCATGAATACCGAGTTCACCAAAATATTTCCTGGCATTAGATTGTTATAAAACAAACATGTGCTTGATCAAAGAAAATTATAAATACTATTGCAGTCGTTAAATTCAAATTTTACTAAAATTAAAAGTAAAAACTTCAGTACAAAAATTCCTTTATTCATGTCTACTACGAGAAATATTTGTTAAGTAAATGCAGTTTGGTCATAAATTAAAAAAACATGGTGTGAAACGCTCACACGACATTCTCCTGTCAATGTAAATGTTGTAAATTGTAACCTAATTTAAATCCTAAATAAATGACGCAAATAAAAATTGACCTCTGTAGGACTTAAAAAAATGGAAATAATATGTTTCAAATAAAAATTGCAAGTTTTTCAATACTCATTGTATACTGTTAAGGCACGTTATTCATGCTGTACCGTACTCAGATTCCCGCTACCTAGTATTTCAAATTTCCTACATAAAATAGTTCCTGTGACCTCATGCATACGTCATTCTTCCTGCCCCCTACCACCGCTCTCTTACTTCCTTGTCCCCCAAACTTGCACTTGTAAGTTAACAGTCAATGCATCAAGTCGGCGCTCTCTCGTTCTGGTCATAATGGCGCGTTATGGCCTTACTTTGTGATGTATGTCAGTCGTTGGCATGCATTTCGTTTCGATCTCTTCATGAGAACTCTTATTGTGCTTTTTCATTTGTGTATTGTGAATTCATAACTGTTTTAATTTACAAAATTATGTTCAGTGAGTTTCAACCTACCAACCACGTGTTAGCAACATTGCGAAACTATTCAAGGCTTCATCAAGGTAAGTGCCGATTTTTGTTGTATTTTCTGCTATTTATTGGTGCAATTCCTGTGATTTCATGTTCCTCAATTCATCCTATTGTTCATATTTCAATTCGTTCTTAACCGCCTTAAACCGCCAGTTACAACCAATCAATCGTTTAGTTGTGATTACCAACTATCTTATAAAAGTAATCTGGTTCTCCGGAAATAATCGTTTTATTTGCTATTTCACTAAATTCGATAATTATTCGTCGTGGGTCTACCGGCCTATTTACATTCATTTCGATCGTCCGAACCGCATGTCTTAACATTCAAGGTATCCCTCGCATCGGAACCTTAACATATACACTTTTGTCGTTAAATGCATATTACCGCTAGAACCTTAAAAACACATTTTGTTACCACGAGAGCACAACCTCTAAAAATTTTAGCAAACATTATGCTTATTTAATGTTGTAAAGCACAAAAATGTTGTAAATAAGGTGATTTTTAAAAAACTTATAGAAGGTGTTTTTGAGAAAATCGCTAAACGATAAATCAGGAATTTGACGCTAAAGTAAGCTATGTTTTACTCTAAAATTTATATTAAGGCCGCAACTGGAAACAAATTTTTACCACCAGACCACAACTTTTCCAAGAATTTCAGGAGACATGGCGCTATCTTGTAGATAATCAAAAATTCAGTAAATGAAGCGATAAAACCATAAGATACTACCATTTGATTTTTAATTAAAGCCTTAAATATTTCAATGTGCTTGATAAGTTTACTTGTATTAAAGAAAATATTACGCTGATGTACAAAGTGATTAAAAAATTGTGAACTAGTTACTTAATATTAGATTCTACTCGTAAAAATAAACAGAAAATTTCCTAAGGAAAAATTGATTTTTCCCCTTTGTTTTCTCACTTACTGTCCGCCATTTTGTCATTTTTACTTTCTCTTGCCTATATGAATATATAGGAAGGAAAGTATTGTTTTCATGTCGATTTTTCGAAATCGAGTTTTCACCGGATCTATACGTTTTCAGACCCCCTGAACCCAAAAAACATGTTTTTAGCGATTGGTCTGTGTGTGTGTGTGTGTGTGTGTGTGTGTGTGTGTGTGTGTGTGTATGGGTGTGTGTGTGTGTGTGTGTGTGTGTGTGTGCGTGTGTGTGTGTGTGTGTGTGTGTGTGTGTGTGTGTGTGTGTGTGTGTGTGTGTGTGTGTGTATGTGTGTGTGTGAACCGAATATCTCAAGAACGGAACGTCGTACGAACTTAAAACTTGAAACTTAAGTCACATATCACTGCCCGACCCGACACGAACATTTTCATCAAAATCGGTCAACCGGAAGTAGTAGTTTATTCGTATAATTTTTCACTTTTTTGCGATTTTCTCAAAAACTAGTTCTACGATTTTTTTTAAAATCACCTGGTTTACTACATTTTTTATGCTCTACAATATACGGTAGGCGCCATGTTTGCTGAAATTCTGCTTGAGGCTGTTTTTACGTAAAAACATTTTCTTTTTAAGATTGCGGCTTTAATATGCATTTTAGCGCAAAACGTTATATAGTAAAAGTTGTAGAGAATGTAAAATTCCACAACTTTTATTTCAAACATTTTTTTGTATAACGCTTAGTTTAGCGGTAATTAGCGATTTTCTGTTTTTTTTCTCACGAAAACGTGAGAAAAATCGATTTTTTTAACATTTCGGTCTTAGTATGCATTTTACGACAAAAGTGTATATAATTAAATTTATAGAAAATTAAAAGATCTACAACTTTTGTTTAAAGCATTTTTCTCTGCAGAGCCTAGTTTAGCGTGAAAGCGTGATTTTCCGTATTTTTAAGCCAAACTGAGTTCGATTGTCATTTTGCGTCATTCACTCATGATTAAAATAAGGTTATGTTTTTGAGGTTAGTTTTTGTTTATTTCTAATATTTTATTGATAATGTTAGGTTTATTATTAATTATTTGCATTGGCAAGAGAAAGTTGTGTGAGTGTTTCACACCAGAGTTTTATATGTAAATTTATATGTTATAGCCTAAAAAAGGATTCACATTA
Organism: Catonia carolina; assembly: GCA_035578175.1. Taxonomy (NCBI): domain Eukaryota; kingdom Metazoa; phylum Arthropoda; class Insecta; order Hemiptera; family Achilidae; genus Catonia; species Catonia carolina. The sequence continues at coordinate 34,625,063 of JAQMRL010000007.1, read as the reverse complement.
TTATTTAGGAAGCGTTTTTACAGTAATGTTATGTAATAAATAAAATATTGAGATTCATACTTCTTCATAAACTACAAAATGGCGGTCATGTTTCTTTTTCAATCTGTTGTATCTCAATAACGATTGGGTTTATCAAAATGTACGTTATTTACCCAAAGTCAACTAAATTTGATCAATGTCCGTTTAAAATTTTCATGAGCCTTCCACCGTCCGGCCAATTTTTTACTTAGAACTACCTTGCCGACTGCAAAAATTTGGATGCGTAAATTATGCTAAATCTTAATACTAATTGTTGATTTTGAAGAGGTATATATATAATCATGCGAGGATTTACAGCCCCAGCCGTATCTCGCTTTGTAAGCACCACCTTTTTCTGTCTCGTCAGTCCCCATCGGAGAGCCACCGCTAAGATATTGCCTCCTGCACTCCATCCAACCATGTCACTTCCGGCCTACCCCTTCTTCTTCTTCCGGCTGGCGTCCACTCCCATATCCTCTTTGGCCACCTACCATCCTCCATGCTCTGCAGATGGCCAAAACATTTTTATTGCTTCCGGAATACGGTATCCATGATATTTCCTTGAGCGCCGATTCTTTTCCTGATTTCAGAATTCGGAATTTTATCGTACCGCGACACACCACAGCTCCACTGTTTTGAAAAGGTTTGAACAATAAAATGTAACAACAGTTGTAAGCTACTGCGAGCTCGTGTTTAAAAAAAGTAGTTTGTTTTATTCTGTAGAATTTTGCAATTATGAGTTACTTTTAGGTTGATCGCGGCCGTAAACTTGTCCAGCAAGCATAAAATCTCTTCAGAGAAACTTGAATATATGTCGTATTGACATTATCAGTTGCTCTTAGCACAGCCTAAACGAAAAAAATTCACATCAAAGACGAAAATAAGATCCGCATACAAAAACATTCTCTTACGCACCACTGGTATAGATTAACGATTTAAAATGTAGGAATAAAATCCCTATTTTTAGGATCAACAATAATTATTCTAGATCTCGCGGTCCGAAAAGAAATTAGTCAACAGACAACTAGTTGTTGACAACTGTTATATATTAAAACATTAAGAATTATATTTGAAACAAAATTACATTAAAATTTTTTTTAAATCGGTGAATAAAATAATAATAACCCAGTTATGGCAGAAAATTGATGTTGTAATTTTGTGCCCGATTCTCCTCTCATTATCATCCTTATCATCGATTGTCGGCCGCGTTGGCGTAGTTAATAACGTGCCCTGTCATCGTGCGGTCTTGGGTTCGAATCCCATTCAGGCACAGCATATTTTTATACATTACAAAAAACCATTTCATCCTTTACCGTCTGCATGAGCAGTAATTGCAGCACAGTCGGACGCTAAACCAAAAAAAAGATTGTGCATCAATTTCCTCTTTACCTTCAATTTGATAAATTTAATTTTTTTTCATAACTCGGCTATTTGTTATTATAACTTGTTTTTAATTTAATTTGTATATTATGCAATTCTTAAAGATTTAAAAATCAATTTAAAGTTACATTAAATGTTCATTTTTTAGTAAATGCAATGGAAAAAGGAACAATATCGATGGCTTTTGAATGCTTTGAAATTTTTTGAAGAAGTGCATCAATGGGTAAATCCTTCTTTCAAGACACACACACACCAATTACTACTACATTCATTACATCTGTTTATTATTCCATAATGATTGTAGATGTGCTCTGTAAGGAAAACGAATCTCTAGACAAGGACTTGGATTCCAGATGCCTTATATACGGGAAAGATCAATCAAGTAAATCCTTTCTTACAAATAGAGAAAAAAGGAAAAACGTGACGATGAAGTAACTCTTTTCAAAACTGAGTAAAATTACTTTTAAAGATATTAAATCCTGTGTAAAACCCGGAAAAAACTTGAGAAAAATAATTTAGATACTCATATTACTCATATAAAAATCTGGTGTGAAATACTCACACGGCATTCTCTTGAAAATATAAATAATGAAAAATATAATCTTTATTTAATCATTAGTAAATAATTTAAATGAGAAACACAACCTAATTTTTAATTATGAGTGAATGACGTTAAATGAAAATCAACTGGTTTTGAATTTAAAAACATGTAAAATCAATAATTGACGCTAAACTAGGCTCTGTAAAAAAAGTATTCGAAATAAAATTTTTTGGATATTTAATTTTCTAAAACGTTTATTATAAATATTTTTTTATAAAATACATACTATAGCCGCAATCTTAAAAATCCAGTTTTCTATTGATTTTGATGAAAAAATATAGAAAATCACTGACACTTAACTAGCGTTATAGAAATAAAAACGGCTTAAAATAAAAGCCGTAAAAGTGAAAACTCAATATCGAAAAATTTACATCAAAACATTTCCTATATACATTCATATAGGCAAGAGAAAATAAAAAAATGAGTAAATTTACTACAATGGTTTTCAAAATATGTATTTAAATTGTTTTATAATTTTTTAATGCTATTTAAGAATCGCAAAGAAATGAGAAATGATTAAAATCCATTCCATTGCTGGTAAAATGCAAAAAATAAAAAATATTGCTGGTTGTACTACACAATGCAATTAATTTCTCTTGTTTTAAAGTAAGTTAACATAAATGAAAATTGAATTTTTTTTTTAAAGATAAGCCATCAACTTGTTTATTGTATAAATTTATCGATTAAACTTAACAAGTTCATTTAGAAAATAGAAATATTCTGAATATAAAAATACGAGGTGTATTTGTAAAGTAAGGGACCTTTGATTATAAAAACAAAATTATTTGTTACGGAATTTTTTTTAACCATTTCATATTCCTGCAGACTTACTTCACTATTTTACGTAATCTTAGTTCACTTGTAAGCACTTTTCGTTACGTTGCACCAGCTTCTTTAACACCTCTGCTCAAATATTCACCGCCTAAGAATTTAACCAGCTGACAACGGCAGTCTTGCTTCCTCGACATCTTCAATCCACTGTCTGGTGGACATTAAATCTTACAATTGAAACAGTGGCTTGGTGAGCAGCTGTTTCAAGTGTATGAGAAAATAGTAGCAGATGCAAGGTTGGAATTTCACTGTATTTTTTTTTTTTTTTTTTTTTTGGTTTTACGTCCGACTGTTCTGCAATTACTGCTAATGCAGACGGAATTTCACTGTAGGAACAGTGAATTCCTACATTGAATCAGAAAATTTCCAAACAAAATCTTAATTCTTTTCGTTTTTTCGGGCAGCGGTGTGAGGATGCAGATTGTCGTAAAAGAGAACTCTTTCAGATAAATTCCCTCGCCATCGATTCTGGACCGCACAACTCAGTTTTTTGAGCTTTTTATAGTACAAATCAATTGTTCTTGTCTGACGTTCCATGAAAGTAACCAAAAATCATCGTTTTCGTCCTAAAAAACGGTAGCCATCATTTTCTAATTCGAGTAAAGAAGATTGCTTGATATTGCCGGCCCGTTGGCGTAATGGTTAGAGCAACTGGCTTCTTCGCCGGGGTTCTGGGTTCGATTCCCGGTCAGGTCTGGCATTTTTTCATCACTAATTTTCATTATCATCATTATCCACCGTCTGCATTAGCAAAAATTGCAGAACAGTCAGACGTAAAACAAAAAAACAAAAAATAAATAAATGATATTTTTTACTTTTAGTTAAGCTGAATAGCGCCAATGTCATTGACTGTTGTTTTGTTTCTGCATTGGTGTAGGATATCTAAATCTGGTTGCCTGTATCAATGTAGGAAAACAAGTGGGAGTTTCACGATTCTATTGTCATGACGAGAGACTAATATAGGTCTACATTTTCTCTAATTAAAATAAATAAATTTATTTCATGTTTAACAGTTACATAAATTATTATACTTATTATTAATGCAATTTACTAATTACACAAATTGACAATAATTATGGTGCGGGGGAAATCAACCTACCCAACAATGGTACAGCTATGTTCTAGGGTAGACTTGATGAGTGCTTCCCGTTAGAGCAGAAGTCTGTTTTTTTTTAGCTCAAACGTAAAGTAAGTGAATTAGTTAAGGATTAGGAGAAGTAAATATCCGGTGGATCTCGTCTATCTTGGCTAAGCAACCACTGACTGACTACCATTTTAATTTTTATGATGAATTTTAATATAAGTAATATTTAAAAGTTTAGAAGCTAAATAACTCGATTGCTTTTGGTAAAATTTGGTGGAAGTTCTGTGAAGTAAAATCAAGTGCCTATTTTGGGTAATACAGCGACGAGTTATTGAGGGGAAGGTGTTTTTGTTTTTAAATGACTAAATTAGAACTTCTCGTGCATAATCCTGTCGTATATCCAATAATTGAAATCCTTAAAAAGCTCTTCAGATTGGAGGCGTTGGTGTTTTTTTTCTTGTTTTTACTTTAAATATTATTTTTTGCACTTTTAAAAGCAGTGATACCACAGGAAAGCGCTGATTGAGAAACTGAACGTAAATCATTTTAAAGTTTTTTATTTTAAAATTATTCGAAGGCTTTTAAACAGGTAAATAAATTTTCTTAGACTTTGATACAGGTCATCTCAGAAATGCGCTCAATCAATTCTTAGTCCTAGATATTTAACACAATGTGATCAACTCTTTCATTGGTGGCAATTTTTAAAATTTGACATCTATTATTTTGTTTTGTCCACCCGTCCATCTCACCCATTATGTCAGAAACTACATGAGATAGCAACAAACGGTTTCCGGATTCGTAATCTACACAATTGCCCATAACAGGCAGGTGGAGTGTTAAATTGATTGCACTCGATCTGCTAGTTTCATGGCTCCAAAAATTAATTCTGTTTCTTATCACATGGTCAGCCAATTGTATGACTAAAGCATTTAAGAACAGATGAGATAGAGATGTAAAAGACACTACTGAAGAGTTATTTCCTCTGAGAGCAATGAATTTCATTATACAACCGGATCCTGTGGTGAATGAATTTTTTTTTGTTTTTTTTTGTTTAACGTCCGACTGGTGAATGAAGTGAAGGTGTCATTTGTAGGGTGGAAAGTAGGTACTTTTCGGAAGGCCTGGCATGCTGATAAGCATACCTTTCCACTCAGTGAGGAAGGTAAGGGTAAACCACCTCACTCCTCGTTTTACCTAGCGAAGCCTCTACAAGTTAAAACCAGTCTTTGGGCTGATGACCTATACATAATTAACACCACAAGGTAGTTGGCTTCGATTGGGTTAGAAGTTCCGGTTTTGATCGGAAGTGGCCCAAAACCGGAAGTTATGAAATAAAAGCGGATTTGGAAACAAAAATAGTGTTATTCGATTCTTGTTAAAGAGCAGATACAGAAATCATTGGGTTTAAAGTTCCGGTTTTCACCGGAAGTCACGAAATCAAAAATCAAAAAATAAGTGTAGGTTTTTTGAGGTTAGTTTTTTGTGTATTTCTAATGATTTATTACTTAGGTTATATTGTTAATTAATTGCATTGGCAAGAAAAAGTCGTGTGAGTGTTTCACACCAGATTTTTAAAAGTTGTTACCAGCCATGAGACGCGTCGTCTCATGAAAGGGGTTTGTTAATATTGCACCACTACTGAAGACTGAGGAATTACACATTTATGTGCCGCTCTGGCCATTGATGGCGGGAAGATGATAGTCAAGGATGGAATATCTATGAAGACTAAAGCGTTCCAAATTTCACTGAAAAAAATAAGTGTCCTTACTTCATTGTAGCACCTCGTATAATGTACATAATGTTATGTGAAAGTAAAATTATATTTATCAATTTTTTTAAATATTTTAAAACATTCAAGATTCTAAACAATTAATGTAATTATAATTTTTAAACGTAATTTTCTAGTTAAAGAATTCATAAAAAGAGTTATATTTAAAAATAAACCTAAAATAAAATATAAATTAATAAGTCATTAAATGGAATTATTTGGAATTAACTTCCAGCTAATTAGAAGCTTTGTATTCTATATTATATATATATATATATGTTAATAATGATTATTAGAATTCAAAAAATTTTCTCTTATCATTTTTTATTAACTTGCTTTTCAATTTTATTCTGTTGTTTTCCATAAAGACGAGTTAGAAGAAAATCCTTGGTGCAAAGAAAATTTAATAATACTACTTCACCCTGTGAAATAGCTTTTTACCCCGTCATCTTCATCGTCGCCTTATTTTGAAACCTAACTGTACTTGTTCTTTCCAGTCTAAAAGGCAACAAATTTAGTCTAGTGATGTAGTCGAATATTTATTTATGTACTCAGAACACACACACCCTTTCGTATCTTCAATGAACCCAATTTTTCATTTTATTTATTCATTTATTGTACCGATCGATAAAATTTACTTCTCTAAAATATAAAACTTGTTGACTCAACCAGTTCCTTTTTTAAATCTACTACTCTTTGTACATTAAAAAAGTATTAAACGACTAAAATTGTTAATCTTTAAGAACCGCCATGCAATCTTCGTTACACAACTACCGCTGTCGTGCTTGTCACGAACGATAGATTAAAACCCTGGAGTTAACAATTCACCTAACTTTATCTTGCCAATTCACCCAACTTTATGTTGCCAATGTAAATAATAAAAAATATTATCTACTAAGTGTGAACAAAAATATACGGTGAATGGTTTTACTACGAATGAAATGCAAACACTGCATCCATTTGAAGTAAAAAGTTCAATAGCCTGGTTCTTTGAGACAATCAGTATCAAGTTTGAACGAATGTCGACTTGTCAGTCGGCTTCCAGAGACGGAAGAATGAGGCTATGTCATAAAAATTCCATAGAACCTCATGAAATGTTATAATTAGTGTATGACGATAATATGATGACTCTGAAGAATGGTAACAAGTGGTATAAGCGATTTAAAAGCAGAAATGAGTCTTTTGAAAACGTGTAATGGTTGGGATGTCCTTCGAACTCAAAAACAGGCGAAAGAATTCAAAAGTGGTAAAATTGGTTCGCTCAAGAACATCCGATTTACTAGTCTTCAAGAGCTTACTGAAGAACTCAACATCTCGTACGAGTCCAAACAAAGCATTTTAATCGATAATTTTCAAATGAGACGAGCGAGTGTGAAATTCGTTCCATGACTTTTGACACCCTTTGCCGCACCTCACGTTTTGATCCAGTTTAAGCTAAGAAAGATTCCCGTCTGTCTACATCCACCTTACCCTCCAGGTTTAGCACCATGTGACTTCTGGCTCTTCCCAAAAATAAAAACTGTACAGAAAGGAAAATATTTTGACACCATTCCCGACATTAAGAGGGCCTCTTAATAACAGAGCAGCTAAAGGCTGCTAAATTGACAGAGCATCTAAAAGCTGCTAAATTGACAGAGCATCTAAAGGCTGCTAAATTGACAGAGCATCTAAAGGCTGCTAAATTGACAGAGCATCTAAAGGCTGCTAAATTGACAGAGCATCTAAAGGCTGCTAAATTGACAGAGCATCTAAAGGCTGCTAAATTGACAGAGCATCTAAAGGCTGCTAAATTGACAGAGCATCTAAAGGCTGCTAAATTGACAGAGCATCTAAAGGCTGCTAAATTGACAGAGCATCTAAAGGCTGCTAAATTGACAGAGCATCTAAAGGCTGCTAAATTGACAGAGCATCTAAAGGCTGCTAAATTGACAGAGCATCTAAAGGCTGCTAAATTGACAAAGCATCTAAAGGCTGCTAAATTGACAGAGCATCTAAAGGCTGCTAAATTGACAGAGCATCTAAAGGCTGCTAAATTGACAGAGCATCTAAAGGCTGCTAAATTGACAGAGCATCTAAAGGCTGCTAAATTGACAGAGCATCTAAAGGCTGCTAAATTGACAGAGTATCTAAAGGCTGCTAAATTGACAAAGCATCTAAAGGCTGCTAAATTGACAGAGCAGCTAAAGGCTCTTCCAAAAGAAGCGTACCAGAAATGCTTCCAATCATGAAATCAACATTCAGGAAGTACATTGCTAGCCAAGGAGAGTACTTTGAAATAGATTAATTCAAATTTGATGAAAACTTATTACTTTGTTCGTAATAAAATTATTCACCGTATTTTTTGATCACACCTCGTATGTTAAGTCACGAGTAAAAAATTTAAAAAAATACCTAATTTTAGAAAAGAAATACCTAAAATTGTGAATGACGAAAAATGAAAATCAATCTCTGTACGTCTTAAAAATAAAGAAAATCACTAATTGACGATAAAAAAATTATTAAAAATTAAAGTTTTAGATTTTAATATTTTCTACAACTTTGATTATTTCTTGGATAACCCGGAAGTTGTTGTTTATTCGTACGATTTTTCAATGAAGGCTGCTACAAATTTTTGTAAAAATTGCCTCATGTACTACATATTTTATGCTCTACAAGATAGGGTAAGCGCTATATCAGCTGAAATAATTTTGAGGGCCTGAACTTTCTTGATAAAAAATGGTGTTTTCAAGATTGCGTCCTAAAAATGCATTATTCTAGAGTAAATTAGTACATAATCAAAGTCGTAGAACAACGAAAAACTTCCAAATTTTATTTTAAACATGTTTTTGTACAACGCTTATTGATGATTTTCTGTATTTTTTTTCATTAAAATCGGCAAAAAATTAGATTTTTAAATATTGCGACCTTAGAATGCATTTCACTACAAATATAAAAATTAAAGTTATAGGAAATAAAAAAATCTACAGCTTTCATTTCAAGCATTTTCTTTTGCAGAGCTTAGTTTAGCGTCAATTAGTGATTTTCCGTATTTTCAAGTTAAACACAGGTCATTTTATTTTTCGTCATTCACTCATCATTAAAATTACACGGAAAGAGAAATTCGTGTAAGTATTTCACACCAAATTTTACCCTCTCTTGCCTATATGAATATATAGCAAGGAAAGTATTATTTTCAAGCCGATTTTTCGAAATCGAGTTTTCACCGGATCTACACGTTTTCAGACCCCCTGAGCCCCAAAAACATGTTTTTAGACACGAACATTTTCATCAAAATTGGTCAACCGGAAGTAGTAGTTTATTCGTGTCATTTTTCATTTTTTTGCGATTTTTTCAAAAACGGCTGTACGATTTTTTTTAAAAATCTCCTCATTTAGTAAATGTTTATGCTCTATAAGATAGGGTAGGCGCCATGTCTGCTTAAAGAAATTGTTTTTTAAGATTGCTGCTTATTATGCATTTTAGCGCAAGAATATATATATTAAAAATTGTAGACAATTCAAAATCCTACAAGTTTTATTTTCAAACATTTCTTTGTATAACACTTAGTTTAGGAGGAATTATTAATTTTCTGTTTTTTTCTCACGGAAACGTGTAAAAAATCGATTTTTTACGATTTCAGCCTTAGTATGCATTTTACGAAAAAAAATCTGGTGTGAAACACTCACACAACTTTCTCTTGCCAATGAAAATAATTAATAATAAACCTAACATTAGTATTAAAACATTAGAAATGAACAAAAACTAACCTCAAAAACATAACCTTATTTTAATCATGAGTGAATGACGCAAAATGACAATCGCACTCAGTTTGGCTTAAAAATACGGAAAATCACGCTTTCACGCTAAACTAGGCTCTGTAGAGAAAAATGCTCTAAACAAAAGTTGTAGATCTTTTAATTTTCTATAAATTTAATTATATACACTTTTGTCGTAAAATACATACTAAGACCGAAATGTTAAAAAAATCGATTTTTCTCACGTTTTCGTGAGAAAAAAAACAGAAAATCGCAAATTACCGCTAAACTAAGCGTTATACAAAAAAATGTTTGAAACAGAAGTTGTAGGTTTTTAAATTCTCTACAACTTTTATTATATAAGTTTTTGCGCTAAAATTTATATTAAAGCCGTAATCTTAAAAAAACAACGTTTTTACGTGAAAACAGCCTCACCGAGAATTTCAGCAAACATGGCGCCTACCCTATCTTGTAGAGAATAAAAAATTGAGTAAAATAGGCGATTTTAAAACAAATCGTAGGACCAGTTTTTGAGAAAATCGCAAAAAACTGAAAAATTATACGAATAAACTACTACTTTCGGTTGACCGATTTTGATGAAAATGTTCGTGTCGCGTCCGGTAGTGGTACGTAACTTAAGTTTCAAGTTTCAAGTTCGTACGATGTTCCGTTCTTGAGATATGCTGTTCACACACAGACACACAGACACACACACACACACACACACACACACAGACACACACACACACACACACACAGACACACACACAGACCAATCGCTAAAAACATGTTTTTTGGGTTCAGGGGGTCTGAAAACGTATAGATCCGGTGAAAACTCGATTTCGAAAAATCAACATGAAAACAATACTTTCCTTCCTATATATTCATATAGGCAAGAGAAAGTAAAAATGTATATAATCAAATTTATAGGAAATTGAAAGATCTACAACTTTTACTTGTAGCATTTTTCTCTACAGAGCCTAATGTTAGCGTGAAAGGGTAATTTTCCGTATTTTTAAGCCTAAATGAGGTTGATTTTAACTTTGCGTCATTCACTCATGATTATGATCAGGTTATGTTTATTGAGGTTAGTAGTTTTGTTTATTTCTAATATTTTATTATTAATGTTAGATTATATTGTTAATTATTTGCATTGGTAAGAGAAAGTTGTGTGAGTGTTTCACAGCAGTTTTTTATAATATAGTTTGAATTTTAGGTGTTATCGAAGATATTAAAGATCTGTTAGTTCTCAACTAAAATCCTCACATTCTACATTAAGCGATAGTATCTCAAACTTAGAAGTTTGGTGTTATGTTCTTCTAATACTAGTTTCTTTGTAGGCTATAGAAGTTGGCAATTTTAATAATTAATAAATAACTTTTAAGTAGCATGTATAGAGTTTGGGACATGGTAGTCCTTGTTAAATTGCTCTATCCGTCGTGTGCTTGTTTTGAGGTTGTTTAATAAGTACGTTGTTTAGCGGAGTGGTTAAGGTTCCTTTGAAATTCTGTTTACGAAATGTAGACGCCTTAGCTTTTGATGCATTACATCGGTGGAATATATTTAGCTTCTGTTCTAAGAGGTCTGTGGGATAATCTTACTTCATTCTGTGCCTATTTATCACATTCTGAATAATATACTCACTAACTATTTTGTAATCATTTAGTACAAGAATTTCATCGTTAATTTTTTAACGAACACATTGTAACATTGTACAGTGATATTCTAGTAAATTGTTGAAGGAATAAATTGCGTATCGTATAAAGTGGGTGGATTGAATAGTCGATTGCGAAGAATGAAGTGTGTTGAATAGTAATTCTCGGAAATGGAAACTAGTTAAAACGTTCATTTTTACTTTTTCTTGCCTATATGAATATTATAGGAAAGAAAGTATTGTTTTCACGTAAATTTTTTGAAATTGAGTTTTCACCGGATATACACGTTCTCAGACCCCCTGAACCCAAAAAACATGTTTTTAGCGATTGGTCTGTGTGTGTGTGTGTGTGTGTGTGTGTGTGTGTGTGTGTGTGTGTGTGTGTGTGTGTGTGTGTGTGTGTGTGTGTGTGTGTGTGTGTGTGTGTGTGTGTGTGTGTGTGTGTGTGTGTGTGTGTGTGTGTGTGTGTGTGTGTGTGTGTGTGTGTGTGTGTGTGTGTGTGTGAACAAAATGTCATAAGAACGGAACACCATACGAAATTGAAACTTAAATTAAGTATTACTAGAGGATCCAACAAGAACATTTTCATCATAATTGGTCAACCGCAAGTAGTAGTTTATTCGTATAATTTTTCACTTTTTTGCGATTTTCTCAAAAACGGCTCTTACAATTTTTTAAAAATCGCCTCAATAGCAACATGGTTTATACTCTACAAGATAAGGTAGGCGCCATGTTGCTGAAATTCTTGAGAAGGCTATTCTCTCGTAGAAAAAAATAGATTTTTTAAGAATGCGGCTTTAATATGATTTTTAGGGCAAAAGTGTAGGCCTATATAATAAAAGATATAGTAGCAAATTGAAAAACGTACAACTTTTATTTCGGCCTTAGCAACAAAAGAGCATTTAGGAACAAAAGCGCATTTAGCAACAAATGAGTATAATAAAATTTGTAGAAAATTAAAAGATCTACAACTTTTATTTAAAAAAATTTTCTCTACAGAACCTAGTTTAGTGTGACAGAGTGATTTTCCGTATTATTATGCCAAACTAAGGATGGTTTTCATTTTGCGTAATTAACTCATGATTAAAATAAAGTTATGTTTTTTGAGGTTAGTTTTTCAGTTTATTTCTAATGATACTTGCTAATGTTAGGTTATATTGTTAATTATTTATATTGGCAAGAGTAAGTCATGTGAATGTTTCACACCAGATGTTTATTTTTATTCCCCCCAACCAAAAGGCTCTCATTTGTTTAGGTAACTATCAGACTGAAGGTATAAAAACCATCAGCCCTTTGTAGTGAGTCAGTATTGAATTACGAATGAAAAGTGTTGTCTAACCGTTCAAAATCGTAACGTTACGAGTTTTAAATTAAGTAATAGTGCATGTGCGTACGGATGGTGACAATTGGTTGTGGACAGTTAAATAATTTTAATTGTTGAGTGATAGAATCTTATAGTTGATCCTAAGTTGTAAGTTTTTTAATTAATATGAATTGAAGTAATCTAATTGTAATTTATTAGTTCAGTAGTAACTTTTAATAATTAATTGTTATATGTTTAAGGAAGTCTGTTTATTATTTATTAAACCCAGATCCCGAACGAACCTAGGCTTTAGCGTTACAATATCTTAAAAATTTGTTAATTACCTAAAAATATTTATTTTCTTTGCTTTTTATACAGGGTGTATTAAAAAGGAACGACCAACACCCAGAAAATGATTAGTATATGGCTAAAACTAAGAAAAATTGTTCATATAGGTTCGGACACCATTCGTTAGTAACTTATTGCTGGTAAAAAAAAAAAAAAAATGCCTAGGATTAAGTTACCCTAATAAAAAGAGATCATACTGAATTTTTTAAGGATTTAATTAAGAGACAAACGTGGAAATATCGTCTAGTTATTAACCTACAAAAATTTTAATGAAACACAACCTAGAACTGTAACGCCCGTAATTTTGAAGATATCCACGCAATATGGTTTTTTGCATTGATTGTACTGCAAAGTCTGATAGGGTGAAGTCAGAAGATCGTAGTGACCATTTTACCATGGTAACAACAGACAATCGGAAATAATTTTAAAATCGATTGGTTAGTTTCTGAGATTACCTTGTACAAACAAACGAAACAATACTTCTTTGTAATATAAGTATAGATTACAGTTAGTTGAAAAACTGTCATATTTCTTGACTAAAATGTTTTTACAGTTGTTAATAGAAATACAAATATACGCATAATTTAATAAAAGAATGCCTAAAACTTTTAAATTCACTTTTTGTTTTGTAATATCATATTTTGAAAAAAATGATTATAGTATAAATTTTAGGTGTGAAGGTATGAATATAAAAATATAAAAAAATATATTTACAGAAAGAGTGATGTCCTGTGTTTGGGTGTATATGCGCGTGAGTGTGTGAGAGAGAGAGAGAGAGAGATTGACAGAGACGAAGAGAAGAACCTATTGTAGATAAAGCATTATTAATAGCTTACAGTTTCTCATTGCAGTACAATAGGTCTTCCCATAATTTTACATTTTTTTTCTCTCCAATGCTTCCATACAACAATTTTTTCTGCTTTCTACTTAATTTCGACCATCCGTCTTCGTTTTTGTTGACCTCTCCTCTCCTTCTCTTTTATGAAAAGTACACAAGCTGGAAATATTTTTCTCAGTTATTACGTGTGCATGTATTATTTTTATATTTCACAATTTATTGTGTTTACTCATTTTAAATATAAAAAACCTGGTGTGAAACACTCACACAACTTTCTCTTGCCAGTGCAAATAATTAACACTAAACCTAACATTATTAATAAAATATTATAAATAAACAAAAAACTAACCTCAAAAACATAACCTTATTTTAATCATGAGTGAATGACGCAAAATGAAAATCGAACTCAGTTTGGCTTAAGAAAACGGAAAATCACACTTTCACTCTAAACTAGGCTCTGTAGAGAAAAATGCTAAAAAAGTAAAAGTTGTAGATCTCTTAATTTTCTATAAATTTTATTATGTGCACTTCTGTCGTAAAATGCTTACTAAAGCCGAAATATAAAAAAATCGATTTTTCACACGTTTTCGTGAGAAAAAACAGAAAATCGCTAATTACCGCTAAACTAAGCGTTATACAAAAAAACGTTTGAAATAAAAGTTGTAGGTTTTTTAATTTTCTACAACTTTTATTATATACAATTTTGCAGTAAAATGCATAATAAAGCCGCAATCTTAAAAAAATAAATTTTTTTAGGTAAAAACAGCCTCACCAAGAATTTCAACAAACATAGCGCCTATCCTATCTTGTAGAGAATAAAAATTTGAAGACACCAGGCGATTTTTAAAAAAATCGTAAGGCCAGTTTTTGTGAAAATCGCAAAAAAGGGAAAAATTACACGAATAAACTACTACTTCCGGTTGACCGATTTTGATGAAAATGTTCGTGTCGGATTCGGTAGTGATATGTAACTTAAGTTTTAAGTTTCAAGTTCGTACGACTTTCCATTCTTGAGATATTCTGTTCACACACACACACACACACAGACCAATCGCTAAAAACATGTTTTGTTGGGTTCAGGGGGTTTGAAAACGTATAGATCCGGTGAAAACTCGATTTCGAAAAATCGACATGAAAACAATACTTTCCTTCCTATATATTCATATAAGCAAGAGAAAGTAAAAAAGAAAAATGATCGTCTCATTGAAATTTGTGCTGGTGTTATAAAAACACAAAAGTGTTTGGGTGATGTTTGCGCTAATTCGAGAAAGTATCTCAAAAACTGTTTTACCATAAAATTGTGAAAATAACACTGTTTTTACATCTATGGTCAGGAAATTAATTACTTTTAAAATTTAGTCAAATTAAAAAAAAAATAATGTTTTTCTAATACTAGTTAAAGGAAGTCCGAAGAAAGAACCGAAAAACTTAATGAACCGAACGAAATTCAGACAACTAATTACGGACTTTAATGGCTTCTATGAAGAGTAAAAGCAGAACATCGGGTGGACAGAAAAAAGGAGAAAAACAAATAACAAACGAATGCTAAGAATATGGGCTGAAAAAAGAGCTTTCAATAACGTCTAAAGACAACTCACGTGGTATAAAATAGACCCTATACGAGAAAAAAATTAAATAAAAAATGTACATAACTCTCGCACGCTATATTAATAACTTTCTTAAAAGTTTCATTAGTATTTAAATAACTAACATGTAGTTTGGAAATAATAACACAGTACTACTGTAGTAGTTGCAACCATAGAAAATAAACGTAGAATCACTAAATTGATCTACAATTAAACTTGGAAGACCATAGTTGGATAGATTAATTTTACACCACGAATTAATAAAAAAAGTTTTAGATTTTTAAATTTATAAAAGAAATTAACATTGTATGTTGTTTAGGTAATCAGTCAAAAGAGTGGTTTGAACCTGTAGAGGTTTTACTAAGTAAAATGAGGAGTCAGGTGGTTTACAATTGTCTTCCCCACTGACTGGAAAAGTACACTTATCAGCATGCCGGGCCCTCTGAAAAGCATATATTTTCCACTATGCAAATGACACCTTCACTTCATTCACCACAGGATCTGGCTGTATAATGAAATTCATTACTTTCAGAGGAGAGAACTCTGATTAGTGTCTTTTACAACTCTACCTCTTTTGTTCTTAAATGATTCAGTCATTTAATTGACTGACCATGTGATAAGAAATAGAACTAATTATTTTAGCCCTGCAACGAACAGATTGAGTGTAAATAATTTGAAACTCATAACATTGTATAGTAATAATATTTGGAACGGTATATTGTTGTTTAGGTCATCAGCTGAAAGGGTGGTTTGAACCTCTAGAGGCTTTATTAAGTAAAACGAGGAGTGAAGTGGTTTACAAGTACCTTCCTCGCTGAGTAAAAAAGTATGCTTATCAGAATTCCAGACCGTCTAAAAAGCATCTTCTTTCCACCCTGTAATGATACCTTCACTTCAATCACCACAGGGTTTGGCTGTATAATGAAATTCATTACTCTCAAAGGAGATAATTCTAACTGGTGTCTTTTACACCTCTACTTCTTCTGTTCTTAAATACTTCATTCATATAATTGGCTGAATATGTGATAACAAACAAATTTTTTTATAGCCCTGGAACTAGCAGATCGAGTGCAAATATTTAACACTCCACCTGCCTATTATGAGCATGGAACGTTATGGGAAAATAAATATATAAATATCAGAGGAAAAATTATTTTAATGAATATTTACTGTAATAATAGAATACATATTTCCGATAAGTTATGTAAATATAATGAATGGAAACAGAAACACGATTCCAATTTGAAAATAAGTTGAACAAGATAGTCTGAGAATATTGTAAAAATATACTACATAAAAAGACGAGATAAAAATGTATAAGCTGGAAGCAGTTTTATTTTGTAATTTATAAGATTCAATAACCACAGCCAGAAGTATAGTTTGCTTTGGGGTACAAAGTAGAGCTAATACAGTACGCAATAAGAGGCAGATCTAAAGGATAGTAGACTACTAGTAGGTTAGGTTATCTAGTATTTTTGTTACAACACTTTTCTTACATGGACTGTATATTTCATAATGGACTTTGTGTAACTTCATAAATTTTTCAGGTTCAACCATCTTATTTTCAAAAATACTGGTAATAAAAATTTTTATTCATCCTTAATTTATTTGATATTAATAATGGCGCCTCAAGGAATTGTATTAAGGAAACCCAGTCCACAAAAGAAAATTTACTTTTTGCGATTTTCTCAAACAGAAAATCGCAAAAACGTGAAAAATTACACTAATAAACACTACTTTCGGTTAATCGATTTTGATAAAAATGTTCTTGTTGGGTCCTCTAGTGGTATGTAACTTAAGTTTTATATTTAAATTTCGTACAATGTTCCGTTCTTGAGATATTCTGTTCGCACATAAAACCACACATAGACGCACTCACAGACCACTCGCTAAAAAATATTTTTAAGGCTGAAATCTTAAAAAAATCGATTTTTTACACGTTTTCGTGAGGAAAAAACAGAAAATCGCTAATTACCGCTAAACTAAGCGTTATACAAAACAATGCTTTAAATAAAAATTGTAAGATTTTAAATTTTCTACAACTTTTATTATATACATTTTTGCGCTAAAATGCATATTAACGTTGCAATCTTAAAAAAAAACAATTTTTTACGTAAAATCAGCCTCTCCAAGAATTTCAGCAGACATGGCGCCTACCCTATCTTGTAGAGCATAAAAAGTTCAGTAAATGAGGCGATTAAACAAAAAATCGTAAGAGCCGTTTTTGAGAATATCACAAAAAAGTGAAAAATGCCACGAATAAACTACTACTTCCGGTTGATCGATTTTGATGAAAATGTTTGTGTTGAGTCCTCTAGTGGTATCTAACTAAAGTTTTAAGTTTCAAGGTCGTACATTGCTCTGTTCTTGAGATATTCTGTTCACACACACACACACACACACACACACAGATACACACATGCAGACCAATCGCTAAAAACATGTTTTTTGGGTTCAGGGGGTCTAACAACGTGTTGATCCGGTGAACTCTCGAAACAATCAACATGAAAACAATACTTTCCTTCCTATACATTCATATAGGCAAGAGAAAGTAAAAAATGAACATGAAAACAGTAGGGACTTAGTTTTTCTGTTATTATGGGCATCTATATGGTACATAAAAAAAAAACAGCAACGAAATCGGTTAACAAACGACTAAATATAATACCGCTTAAGAATCAGTGAAGAATTTCATGTGGATTGCCACATTTATTTTTAACATGTTTCTTATCATGCGGACTTGTAATTTATTTTCTTTTAAACGTTACCGAGTCATTTAATAATTGCATTGTATTGTAACGCTTGTGTATATTTACAATAACGTTATCGTTTTTCTTGCACAATACTTTTACAGCGGTGTTTTTACATACAAAGCAGAATAAAATACACGTTTAAAAATAGCTAGCTATCGTTCAAATTGAATAGATTCACTGAACTATATTCCGGTTTGCAAAAAAAGCAGGAAGAAATTTTTACCCTTCAGTCGAACGCTAAATTTCCTTCCGAGCTGTATATTCATTTATAATGTTACACAATGTATTATAAAATATTCTAATGTACATTTACAGAAATACCACGAACATTTATCACAAAAAAATAGTACGTATATATTGATCAATTGATAAAATTAATTAAACTTAAATTAATATTATATTTACTTTTTCTAACCCTGTACTAAATAAGGAAAATGAACGAATAATGGAAGCGAATAGAAAAAGAAGTTGACAATTTACGGACACCTGTATAAAAAGGATGACAAACGGTTGACAAAACAAAGTTTTAAGACACTAAACAATAGACCCAAGTTGTCGGTTAAATGGCTTAACACTAAATTTTGTGACATTTTACAGCGGGGCCATCGTAATTTTTTAAAGTTTTTCTAATTTTATTCATTGTGTTACTTATTTTATTTAAACAAATACTATTTGTTTTTTTTAAATAAAGTTGCGACGCACTTTTGGATTACATGGCTTGCTAGTATGATTTTACATTTCAGAGCCATGTGACCCATTTTTGTGTCATAATGAAAAATGTAATAGACGACTGGGTTTAGTCGCAAAGTTTTCTAAACTATCTTTCAACCAAAATAAGTAAATGAAATAATAAAATTAAAAATAATAGCAGCATTTTAACACAGGACAGCAAGAAAAACTACCTCTGTACGCAATATCCTATTATTTGAAAAAGGTCAACTATTTGAACAGGCTTAGTGTACAATGAATCTCTCTGAAAGCATAGGTTTTGAAACCACATTAGTAATATACGACTTAAAAATTATTTAAAAATGTACTGTGACTCATTTTTGATGCACGTGGCCCATTTCTTTTTGTACGCAATATCCTATTATTTGAAAAAGGTTAACTATTTTAACAGGCTTAGTGTACAATGAATCTCTCTGAAAGCATAGGTTTTGAAACCCCATTAGTAATATAAAAATTATTAAAAATATAAAAATTATTTAAAAATGTACTGTGACTCATTTTTAATGCACGTGGCCCATTTTTTTGTGTCACAAGCGTGACACATATTTGGGTCACATAGCAGTCAACGTGTTAAACAAGTCAGAACGGATATTGAGAAAACAGGAGTAAACCGAGAACAATTAATTAACCGCTTAACTAAGCATTATGCAAAGAAATGTTTGAAATAAAAGTTGTAGATTTTTAAATTGTCTACAACTTTTATTATATACACTTTTGCGCTAAAATGCATATTAAGGCCGAAATCTTAAAATAAAAAACATTTTTTTTCTACGACAGAACAGCCTCACCAAGAATTTCAGCAGATATGGCGCCTACCCTGTCTTGTCGAGCATAAAAAATATAGTAAAGAAGGTAATTTTTAAAAAAAAATCGTAGGTGCCGTTTTTGAGAAAATCATAAAAAAATGAAAAATAACACGAATAAATTACTACTTCCGGTTGACCGATTCTAATGAAAATGTTTGTGTCGGGTTTTCTAGAGATACCTAACTTAAGTTCTACGTTTCAACTTCGTATGATGTTCCGTTCTTAAGATATTTTGTTCAAAGTCACACACACAGACCAATCCTTAAAAACATGTTTTTTGGGTTCAGGGAGTCTGAACACGTGTATATCCGGTGAAAACTCGATTTCAAAAAGTCGACATGAAAACATTATTTTCATTCCTAAATAGAAACCAGTAAAAATATTGGTTTCTTGAAATTTAAACCGAAGAGATCTGATTGTAAACACAACAACTTCACAAATTCGAACTAATTGGTATTGGGTCCTGTTGAAATTTTTCGAAAAATGTGCATCGTAAGAACTAATCCAAAAATAGCTAAATTTAATATTATCGAAATAGTGTTGGCTGAGAAAATTCAGACAAAGTTCCGTAATCATGCTGGACTCCGGTGAAGGTCCTGAAGAAGCTGATAAAAATATCACCTCACGTGGTCTAAAATTAACCTTATACGGGAAAACAATTGTGCTTACCTGCCTTTTGGGTTACTGAAAACTGTCCTTTAGATTTTAAACCATAGTTTCATTACTTGTTTTATTGCCCTTTTTTAAAAATTTTCTTTAATAATTACATTAGTTTAAACCAACTTCTCTGATATTTGCAACCCCAAACTTCTTGGAAACCCACTTAGTTATCAATAAGTTTGTATGTAACGCGAGCGCAATTGCTGGTAAAATTAATGTGTATTTTTAATTTACAGCACATTGCATATTTAGTAAGAAAACATTATGTAAAATAGAACAACTATAACTTATCCATTTGAAGGTTAGAAAATAATTTTAAAGTTAATATGTATGGTAATATTTAAGGATAAAAAGGGACATCTTAAAATTTTATATTTTATATGTAAACAGGACAGACGGTTATAAGAATGCCAGCCAACTTTTAGCAAGTTGCAAAGGAAACTGTGTGTTTGAAGTTTATAGCTTGGCAAAGCATAAACGCATTTTCATAATATGTAAAGAAGGACACGAATTTTATATTAAAAAATTCAAGTCTAGTATTGAAACTTCAATAGTGTTATCAGTAAAAGGGTTTCTGGCATTTAAGCACTTGAGAGCACATGTCACAAAACACCCTAAACGTACATACTCAATTCAGTTTTTAGGAATTTATTTGTAGTAGATGTAACCTACGCCTTCGACCGTGAGAGATAATTATGAATACATTAGACGCAGCCTATCTGTTATGTACTATGAGGTATATACGTATTCAAGTTGGTATGGGTCTAATATTTTATCTTTCTTTACACAAATGCTCCTTACAACTAGGGTAGTATATATCTTATATCCCTAGTATTTTCATTATTACTTTCGCTTCCCCTATTTGAAATACAGTTAAGGAAGTTACACAGGGTATGAACCGGCAAATAAAAAAAATTATATGAGAAAACGATAATAAGATTATATGAAGTAAAAGAGAAGAAAATTTATACACAGAGCCAGTTGGCTACGTGGTCTGGCACAATGAAAAAACTATGCACTGACGATACGCCCGGATAAGACTGAAGTGATCGTACTTGGACGGAAAAGGAATATGGAGGGAAATTTAATGAACAAAATAAAATTTATTTCCGAAAAAATATACGAAACAAACAAAAATAAACAAATAACATTACCTAATAATTTTTAAAAATTACTTTTTAAAACAAAATAAATTTAATTATTATAAATACATCTTCAAAAGAGGCCTGTGCACAAGTAAGAGTTAATTATGTCTTTATTTGTATTTAATATTTTAGTTACCTACATTTAATTTTCAAATATATTTTAATGAATATTTGTAACTTATAACAAAAATAAACATCATATTTACTAAAAACATCGCTGGAAACATGGTTTTTGTGTTCTGTCGGCTTAAAAACGTGTATTTTCTGTGAAAACTCGATTTGGGAAAATAGATATGAAAACAATACTATTCTTCTCTATATAGTATTCATATCATCTTGTGGGCAAGATAAAATAAACATTTTGTTTTAGGAAACTGTTTCTGTCTTTGCTACAAATATAGCACGAGGAAGCAAAAATAAAATAAAATGATTACCTTTTGTCCGATTTCAAGAAAATCAGATTCAGCAATAATTTTTATGGTGCTGACACATGATGGTTAGATAAATAAATTGTTAACAATAAAACGAAGGATTGTTAAATGCCATGTTACAGTTTCCTATCATCGCAGTCTTTTGATGTTGGTTGTTCTTTGATTAAACAATTTGGTTTGTGTAACAGTAAACAATAAAACAAGATCGTTAAGCTCGCTCGCAATTAAATAAACTGAGTGCATTAACTTTAATTGTATAGTAACTTAAAGTTATTATCAAATATTATTTTGTTGCCACTGTCAACGAAAGTTATTACACTCCAAATTAGTTTCAGCACTACAATCTTTAATATACTAATACAACAAAATTATTTGCCTCTCTTATGTCTTACGAATACAAATAATTACAGATAAATGTAGATACAACAATATCAATAAACAAAATTAATTTATAAAAATTCTTTTAACAGATAATAAATAAATAAATTATTAAATATGCAATAACTTTGTTAATCCGAACTAATTGGGACCGAGACCTGTTCGGATTTCATAACGTTCGGATTATCAGAAAAAATATGCATAATAACAAAAAATAATCCAAAAATAGCTCAATATAATATTACGTCCGTTATATTGAAATGGTATTGGCCAACTTTGTGTTATTAAGTGAGAAAAAGCACATAACTGTACACGTAAAATAGTCACTAAACATATACGATTACTTTGTACAATTAAGTGAGAAAAATCACACAACTGTACCCATAGAATTACTGAACAGATACGATCACTTTGTATAATTAAGTGAGAAAACACACAACTGTAGAAGTAGAATCACTGAATATATCACTGTGTATAATTCAGTATGAAAAAAGACACAACTGTACACGTAGAATAATTACTGAACACATCACTTTGTACAATTAAGTGAGAAAAAACACACAACTGTACACGTAGAATAATCACTGAACCTATCACTTTGTACAATTAAGCGAGAAAAAAGACAAAACTGTACACGTAGAGTAATTACTGAACATATACGATCACTTTGTACGATTATACAATTAAGTGAGAAAAACGCACTGTAGGCCTACACGTAGGATAATCACTGAACATCACTTTGTACAATTAAGCGAGAAAAAAGACATAACTGTACACGTAGAATAATTACTAAACATATACGATCACTTTGTACAATTATACAATTAAGTGAGTAAAACACACTGTACACGTAAAATAATCACTGAACATATTGGCCTATCACTTTTTATAATAAAATGAGAAAATCACACAACTGTATATGTCACTGAATATATATAACTTTGTTTTTGTTTTGTTGAATATTTACTGTTCCTATAAAGAGCCCATCTACTTTCAGATAGCACAGATCGAGCTGACGAGAATAATGTGATATATTGCAGCTCATCCAAGGAATTCTAGGCTGTGAAAATTCAAACTAAGTTGAGGTGAACGAGTTTCTGACAGCTAAATAGATGCAGGTTCACGAACAATGAAATAGTTTCTGTAATTATGCCAGAGTCCGGTCAAGGTCCAGAAGAAATTAAAGAAATAGAATTATGGTGGATTATCTTATTTCATATTCAGAAGCAGAAAAAGTACAAATAATAGCACTACAGTACAGAGAGTAGCACAACATCGCTACATACATGTGCGTCATGCTATTGAGGCGCTGGTAAAATATTGCGTCATTATCAAGGATTTTTGGCAATTCGACAGCAAACAATTAGCGATTTTATTTAGTCAAATAATTTAGCAAGTAGTAATTTAGCAATTTAGTTGTTGGAACCAATTTTTTGTACATGCATGTGCAGTATAACAAATGTACATAATGTGTACATAGCAGATCTTCGTAGATAGCATGTCAAGTACAATATTGCTGGTTGTAAGTTAAAATTAATTATTTAATTGTAAATAGAAATATTCTATTTTTAGTTAAGTTTAATTTAAGTTTTAAGGTTTGAATGCCATTTGTACATAAATTTAAATAATTTTATTGTGATTTACTAGTAGTTATAACCGTAATAATTTATTGTAATTAATACATTTTTTAATAAATACTTGTTATAAATTAAAAGGAAGTTTTGTTATTTATCAATAACTAGATCTCAAAAGAATCTGGTATAAACTTTACATTATTATATGCAATGTTTAAATGTAACCAACCAATTACAATGTACTTAAAATTTTTAAATAAATAAATAAAATCCTAAAAATTAATTTGTATAAAAAATAATACATTTTCCGAATAACTAATATACAAGTATTTATATGGGACAGTTTGTTTAGGGATAATAATGTCATTTCTTTAATGCTTACTGGATAATGAAAATAGATTTAGTTACGGTTCATCGCATTATACGTTTCCTTTTGCTTAGAAATAATTTAATTTAACTATTGAATGTGACAAAAGATATTGTGAAATAAATAAATAAATGGAACTCGGCAATTGGAAGATGAAAGAAGAAGGATTCAAAAAGGCTTTTTAGTCACATTTTACGACAATAGAAATCCACAGAGACCATGAAAAATTCCGTTTGGAGTCGCTTTGGGGATACCACTGTTACCACAAGAAGGTCAGTAAGTGATTCTAGGCAGCGCTCATTTGATGAAACTCGGGTTGTTGGATCAGCGCGTTTCAAAGGGGAGAGTCAGGAGCACAACAGAGCGGAAAAATAAAGACGAGGTTTACAAGTACACAGACTTGCTAGGAGAGAAAGTCGAGATTCGTTGAGAAAGCTAAAGGCACTGAGAGAGTTTGTTAAAGTAAGGGGGTAACAGACTGGAAGGGCTGAGGCGTGTGTATTGTAGAAGGAAAGATAAAGAGAGTGAAAGAAAAAAGTGACTGTTCCGGAGAGACAAAGACAGCCAATGGAAGGTTAGAATACATCAAAGCGTGTCCGTGAGACGCGTCGCACTGAAAGTAACATTTAGGAAGCAGGTCGTTTTAACACTAATAATATTTATGCATTAAAAATTAATTAATGGAATATTTACACGCTTATACTTTATTTCCTAAAACACAAATACAATTAAGAATATTTACGTGGTTGAATAAAAGATTATTTTAATTCTATGACACTATTCGATTGAAAGAGGAATCCGACTTTCTATACAACTCAATAGTAACTTTTTGCCATATTTCTTAAAATCTGTAAAATATTGAACTTCAAATTGTTTTTACTTTGGAGATAGACCGATTTTTAGTTCCTTTCGTGGGAATTTAACCTAGGTTTCAAAAAAATTCCGTTATATATAAAATCCGCTAAAAAATCACAAAAAGTTGTTCTTCAAAAAGAAATACAGTACATATATTGTAATTTCCCTTCATAAAAAACTAGTATTTAACTAATTGAAAAACCCGTGGAAATTTGTTAACAGTAGTTTTAGCAAAGCTGAAAAATCTGGCAAAAATTTAAAAAAAGTAATTTTTAGAAAACGAACAAATACTAAATGTTCAAAAAACAACAGAATTACATGACAAACACATGAATTACATGACATGATTTTGTTTAAATTACAGAAAATATTTCTAGTTATCATAGAAACATGATTTTGAAAAGCGTGCATTCAAACTGTGTAAAAATTTTAAAATCTGAACGTTACATTATTCTCATTTTCCAAGTCAAATTCCCCTTTAACGTCGGATTAACGTTCTATAACGTTCGGATAACCAAGAATACACCTTTTGCTGTAGACCAAAGCTTATCAGTTTATTAGTTCGACCACAAATTATAATTTTGCGTTTAAACATTGTTAAAAACAGTACCGAACTAGCTGAATTTCAGCAGACATGTCTCTTATCTTATCTTGTAGGTAAGATTCGATACCACTACGCCAACGGACCGACCGTTGGCGTAGTGGTTAGCGCAACTGTCTTCTACACCGGGGTCCCGGGTTCAATTCCCGGTCAGGTCTGAAATTTTTTCGTCACTCATTTTCATATATCATCATTCTCTACCACCGTATGCATTAGCAGAAATTATAAAACAGTCAGACATAAACAAAAAAAAAAAGAAGAAAAATCTTGTAGGTACAAAAATTAAGTAAAATCGTAATAGCAGTTTTTGAGAAAATTGCGAAAACGTGAAAAATCACATGAATAAACTGTTATCTCCGTAGACAGATTTTGATGAAAATATTCACTTCGGGTCCCCTCATGGTATTTAACTTTATGCCATTATCAATTTCGTATGATTTTCCGTTTTTGAGTTATTTTATTCACACTCACACACCCCTAGTAGTTAAACAAATATGGTTTTTGTGTTCAGGGGTCTAAAAACGTGTATTTTTGGTGTAAAATCTATTGAAAAATTTTGACAAAAAACACAACATTCCACTAATTAGGGCAAGAGAAAGTAAAAATTTAACAAAAC
This sequence comes from Catonia carolina, assembly GCA_035578175.1. Taxonomy (NCBI): domain Eukaryota; kingdom Metazoa; phylum Arthropoda; class Insecta; order Hemiptera; family Achilidae; genus Catonia; species Catonia carolina. The sequence continues at coordinate 34,599,003 of JAQMRL010000007.1, read as the reverse complement.
GCCATTCAATTTAATTTATAATTTTTCCGTGGGTTTCCTTAATCGTTTCATGCAAATTCCAGAAAAGTTCCTTTGCCACAGAATAGCACGCACAGTTATTTCTGACGTATGACAGAAATTTATTTATTGAGCTTAAAGGAAAATAAAAATAAATACCGGATTTCTTATGAGGAACGTACTTGAAACTTTCCGGAAAAATAAACAAGAATCTCTACCGAAATATAAATCAATTGCAAGAACCAACCACTCTGAAGGGAAATGAAAACGGGTGATATAATAGGAAATTTCATTGTTTACAATAGGTGGATTGTTTAGATGCGGTTATAACTACAATTCTTATCAGTACATAAACCAGTAGCCTGTGTGCGTTAAATTTCCAGATGTAATCACAAAGTAAATTACACAGTTAAGATTAGAAATCGTGTTAATTTATGATCTGAAATGAAATGTGTTCGCAGTACAGCATTAGTAATGCCATTATAGAAAGCCAAAAGCGTTAGAGGATTTGTAAATAAACCGTTGGTAGTTATTACTGATGATTGTGTAGGTTTCATCGAAACCAACAATTACGGGAACAATCAGGTATAATTTCTGAGACTCTGTGACCACTATATTAAATTATGGTGCAGTTCAGAAACCGCCATTGGTGGATATTACACAACAACTAGGATAATATAATATATATTACGCATTTGCAAAATGGGATATAAAATTATGATTAAGGTTTGGTAATGCGTTTCACAGCGTAGTCTACCTATTACTTTCTCTTGCTCTACATGATTATATACAGGGTGTATCTAAACTGCACGACAATCTCTCGGAAACTGATTCTGTAGCTAAATATAAGAAAAAAATTTCCAATAAACATAGGTCCGAAAACCATTCTTTAGCGAGTTATGGCCAGCGTAAGATTTCGTCCGGATTTCAGTTCCTCCCGTGAAATATTAAGTCACTGAAACGCTGGAAACCCAAATTTAGCAGTAATATTAAGATTTTTATGTTTTTAGCCTGAACAATTCAATAAAACTAGTCCCAAAACTTTGCGGTTTTTGAGAAAAATGGTAAAACCCGCAAAAAAAATCGAAGATGAAAATGACACTTTTCTAGGTTTGACAGCAAATAAAAAAAAATTGGTAATAAACCCTCACATTTTTGTATCAGAACTCGTAGAGAAGTTAATTCTGAGAAAAGTAATACAAAAATTATTAAAAAAATAACAAAAAGAATTTAAAAAAAAATGTAATCGATTGTAAAATACAACAAAATTATTCAAATTACAATAAGATACTCTTACATTCAAAGCAGATGTTCGATGTGGCAACCATTCTGTTGAATGCAGCATTTGGCACGCCGAATCCAAGCTTCCCGAACTATTGTGAACGTGTCAGGACTAGTATTAAAATTTTTTTCAGTTTCAATGACGTGGTCTTTCAGCTCTTCCCAAGTCGTAATCAATGTAAAATAAACCATACTCTTCATTGAACCCGAATTAGACATCTTAACAACTGATTTTGTTGTTGAAAATACTACGATTATTAACAGCTTAAAAAAAATACAGAAACCTTTAATAATATAAAAAGGGAAAGAAAATAACAGACCCTGACTTTTGCCATCAATACAAAGTATTTGTACTAGACAAGTCTTCTTTCTTAGAATAACCTATTCAACAAGTTTTGTGAAGCTACTTAAGCTGGAATCAACATAATGACACAAAAAGACGAACAAATTACAGAAAAAATTGTTGATCAATAAAGCTTACACGTCCTGAAGAACTACTTATTTTATACAAAGTGAAAATTTAACGGTAAGTATCACTTAAACATAATTTATAAAAAAGAAAAAAAATTGTAATTTTTCCTTGAAAATTCACTATCTATTAAAAACCGCCTTTTTTACAATTTTTCTGCAGGTTTTATTCTAAAAATAGAAAAATATGTATGAATTAAAATATATAATTATGTATGAATAAAAAATATATATGAATTTCTCAATAGAAAATTAAGTGTTAAATAAAATTATTATTTATACCTTTTAATTATTCCTGTATAAAAACTAACAAGTTTTTCTAGCCAAGTTTAAGATATTTTGATGTTAATAAAATCTAGTTTTTGCAATTTATTTTCGTTTTGTAGTTTACATTTTTACGTCAATTTTTTCAAAATTAAATTTTCTACAAATTTTATTTAAAGCATTATTTTATGTTTATTGTCCATTTTACCAAGTTATTGTAAGATAAATATAAAAATCTGGTGTGAAACACTCACACAACTTTCTCTTGCCAATGCAAATAATTAATAATAAACCTAACATTATTAATAAAATATTAGAAATAAACAAAAACTAACCTCAAAAAAATAACCTTATTTTAATCACGAGTGAATGACGCAAAATGACAAACGAACTCAGTTTAGCTTAAAAATACGGAAAATCACGCTTTCACGCTAAACTAGGCTCTGTAGAGAAAAATGCTCTAAACAAAAGTTGTAGATCTTTTAATTTTCTATAAATTTAATTATATACACTTTTGTCGTAAAATGCATACTAAGACCGAAATGTTAAAAAAATCGATTTTTCTCACGTTTTCGTGAGAAAAAAAACAGAAAATCGCAAATTACCGCTAAACTAAGCGTTATACAAAAAAATGTTTGAAACAGAAGTTGTAGGTTTTTAAATTCTCTACAACTTTTATTATATAAGTTTTTGCGCTGAAATTTATATTAAAGCCGTAATCTTAAAAAACAACGTTTTTACGTGAAAACAGCCTCATCGGGAATTTCAGCAAACATGGCGCCTACCCTATCTTGTAGAGAATAAAAAATTGAGTAAAATAGGCGATTTTAAAAAAAATCGTAGGACCAGTTTTTGAGAAAATCGCAAAAAACTGAAAAATTATACGAATAAACTACTACTTCCGGTTGACCGATTTTGATGAAAATGTTCGTGTCGCGTCCGGTAGTGGTATGTAACTTAAGTTTCAAGTTTCAAGTTCGTACAATGTTCCGTTCTTGAGATATTCTGTTCACACGCAGACACACAGACACACACACAGACACACACACACACACACACACACACACACACACACACACACACACACACACACACACACACACACACAGACCAATCGCTAAAAACATGTTTTTTGGGTTCAGGGGGTCTGAAAACGTATAGATCCGGTGAAAACTCGATTTTGAAAAATCGACATGAAAACAATACTTTCCTTCCTATATATTCATATAGGCAAGAGAAAGTAAAAATAGGTGTTTTTACCCCTATTTATCTCCGGTTTTGCCCAGATTTCTCAAAAACTACTTAATATAAGGTTCTGGTATTTATTTATTTGCTTTTGCAGATCAAAAACTGTAAGAACCACAATTCTTGTTTCTTAATTAACGCCCTAGAAATTTCATTACTAACTTATTTCATTTTCTGTAACTTTAGTTTTAAATAATTTTATCGTAAACTGTATACTGAGTCCGCAATCTTAAAAAAATACCCTTTTTAACCAATTTCAATCAGTAAACACAGAAAATCAGTAAATTACGCTAAACTAAGCGCTCTAAAAAAATGTTTGAAATAAAAGTTACATTTTTTCAATTTTCTACAACACACATACACTTTAAATTTCTACATACACTCTTACCCTAAAATGCTGATTAAAGCCCTAATTTTAAAAAAGCAAAAATTTAGTACTAGAGCACATCCCTGCTCGAATTTCAGAAGATGTGCTCGCCCTGACTTGTAAAGCACAAACAAATCAGTAAATGAGGTGATATGAAAAAATACGTAGGAGCCGCTTCTGAGAAAACTGGATTAATAAAATACTACTTCTGCTGACCAATTTTGCTGAAAATGTTCGAGTCGGGTCTTCTTATGGTAGTATCTAACTTAAGTACCAAGTTCCAACTTTATACCATACTTCGTTCTTTAGATATTTTGTTCACACACAAACACAGAAAAATTGGTAAAACTTTTGTTTGGGTTCAGGGGGCTTGAAAACGTGTATTTCCAGTAAAATGTGTGCTTTCCTTCCCTGTATATACATATTCAAATAGGGCAAGAGAAAGTAAAAATAATGTACGAGAAATGATTACATCCAAAAGGAAATCTTAACGCAGAGGGGAGCCTTTATATAAGGCGACACCCTGTTGTCTAAACATACCAATTTCTAAAGCTACTCTTAAATGTAGGGTAGTACTTAATAGAAGAAGTTTCTTTTCAAAATATTACAGTTAAATGTCGGCAGTTTGGAATTTTCGAGACCGACAGTCGGAGTACCGAACAAGCCTGAGTACTGAATGCGTTATTGTTTTTTGAAATTCATTTTTAAATTCACATAGAAATTAAGTGGGGCCTCAATAGATTTTCGGTAAAAATGTTGTTTATCGTGACATTACACACCCTGATATTTTAAAACCCTTGACGCCTTTAATAGATTCTTTCAAGTAGAGTCCAATTTATTAAAATTTGAGAATTAAACATTTCCCAGATTATTAAATTATCCTCTGTTATTGTGCGAACCTATACACTATTTGTTACTCCTTAGCTTCAGTTACAATTATTTCTTCGTGGGTTTTTCTATTTATTTTTAAAGTGAATGAAAATAAATTTTATTTCAACTCTTGTGGAAACACTGCTTATTACAAACGTAAAAAATTATTATTATTTTTGGATTCTATTGTGTAAGTACGTGAAGAGTAAAACTCTTTTTTACGGATTAGAAATGTGGAATATAGTAAAACTCTTTTTTACGGATTAGAAATGTGGAATATATAATGTTAAATGATAGTATGTAATATCATTGCGGTTTACTCGAAACTTTGTATTTTGGAAAAAACCTATTATCTCAGAAACCACAGAAGCTTGAAATGTTTAGGAGGTTTTCCCAGTTACTACAATAATACTAATTGTGGGAAAATTTGTTGGTGACTTATTTAAACCTCGTTATAGCTGTTTTGTTAATACTGTAACAAGAAAAATGGCTTGCCAATAAATGGAACGTTTTTGAATGGGATTCTCGGAATAGCCGGTCGATCTAGGTTCAGCTGTTGTCCCTTGAAATACGGTAGTAAGGTTTTATTATACCTTTTATTAATTTTCTATTTTCTTCTATTATGCTGTGGATTGTTTTATCCAAATGTAGAAGGTTTTAAGTAGGATCCATTGTCCTTTATTTATTAATAATATTAATAAATATTCTTTCCCTTTCTAGAAACAATTACAACCACTTTTACATAAAGCCGTTAGCTTGTTGTAGCCTATATCTAGTCGGAACCCGGACTGTGAATAGAATTTCTGTTAAGTGTTAACCAATTTATGCATTGCAACAGGTACGTTAAGAAAATTAGATCAATTTGAGGGAAACATTGTACACAATTGGTTGTTGGAAAGAGACTATTAGGTGTAAACAACCATTTGTTTTGACCGGCATCGCACACTGCGGCAAGCGATGCCCACGGCGGTCCCTCAACTGAGTCTTCTCGAAGCAACCGTGGACACAATACTGCGAGAGAAAAAGATGACCGTCTCCTCTAGAGAACGAGACGCCGTGTCTTCCACCTCTTAGGCCGTCACGATGACTAAGACCTCCACAACAGCCAACGACTGACTTTTCTCAGCTAGACGCACCAACAGTACACGGTCATTTTTAGGACCACAAACATTTAAGGTTTTCCCATTTCACTCATAATTTAGTGACATAGCATTTTTGGAACTTACGTAGTTCCAAAAATTTATTAGTAGTTAATACTACGCAATTTATTAGTAGACTAAGCATAATAACTGATTGTATTTATTACCTTGTTAATAAATAATTGTTAAATGTTTATAAGCATTTTTTATTATTTATTATAAAAAAAACGATTATCATCAGATCCCGAGAGAACCTGGGTTAAACGTTACAATCGTTCGGGTGACTCCACATCGGTAGTGATGAAAACAACATTATTTTCCATTAAATTTAAATACCTAATAGTTATAAGTTTAAAGAAAGTCCTGTCACCGCCGCCCCTTCTAATTAATCATTAACTGTGTTGCCGGGCTTCAATACTTCTCCCGGCCCTTGTCGGCTCAGCTGACCCTTTGGCGGCGTACCGACAGACCCTTCAGCGGCATACTGAAAGAGGGCTTTGTCGTCAGGGCCGAGCGAGTAACCGCCCCCAACCACAACGCTCTCAGTGACTATTTAAGAGCACTGCATTGAGCCGCTCGTCATTATGCTCTACATCTCCGACAAAGATCGACTAATTAAATTCACGAGATAAAAAAGGAAGATGCTCTGGGACTTGCAGCAGCCGCAGCCACACGCTGCCTACACCGGTCTCCTTCGAGACCAGCACAACGGTCCTTCTCAGGACCAATTCACTTGGTTTTAACAGGCCCTTTTCAGAGCCATCAACCTGAGCCACGACTCTCGCCGCAGCTACGCGCTGCCTACACCGGTCTCCTTCGAGACCGGCACAAAAGTCCTTCTCAGGAGCAACTCGTTAAGGTTTACACCGGCCCTTTTCAAAGCCACCAAACAGTAATGGTTGCAACTTGCCACTTAATGTCGCCATCTGGTGACAGTCCGTTTATTATTTTATTATACCCAGATCCAGAATGAACTTAGGCTTAGGTGTTGTAATATTTGTGTCTTTTCGAAGTACTTAAAGCTACCAAATTTTCAATTTTGCATTATGTATCTTTAAGTAACGCAAAGCTGTTCGGATATTCATTGTATTTAGTTTTTTCGAAGAAAATTTGTAGTCTTAATTTTATCCTTGTTCTTTTAACACATTGATTTGTTCTTTCACCGTTTCTGTATTCCTAGAAACGTCAACAAAATATTGTTAATAAGTAAGAAAATTGTTTGAAAAACCTCTTGAAAAGGGAGCGGCGTTTCTGGATACACTAATTAAGACATCCCTGGGATTAAAAGCGTTAAATTTAAAAGAAAATTTTGTTAACAAAGTAAAACAAACCACCGTTTAGATTAATGAAATTGTTTATGGGAAGATAATATATAGTATATAAGTAATTTTGCTACCATCTAGAAAACTATTGATTTTTAGAGTTTACATAGCTACAGTATCTTTTCCATATTCATGAAGAAAAAACTTCAAAAAATCTAGGTCGACATAAACAGATCGAACATCTTTCTTTAAACAATGTAAGAAAATTTTTACGATCTTAAAATATCGAAAAATATTGTGAAATTTATTCTAATTGAAGTGTATGATCTAGTTTAAAAAATTGTAATTAATCAACCTATAGTAATCAAACAGGCAGTGTAAATATAATTTTGCACAAATTGAGCGAATAACACAAACATAATCCATCAAAAATGTCATCCAATGTTTCTATCGCATTTCTTTATAAACAACTAGCACTAAGCTAAGCTGTTTTACAATGTTGTCACTTAATAATGACCTTAATCCACTTTTTTGTTATTATTTTATAAAATCATCATAAAAATTGATAAATTTTCCATGTTTTTCTTTTGTAATTCACCAATAAATTAATAAACATATAAAAGAAAACTTATTAAAACATTTTTAACTTTTAAAAATGACATTAAATGCAGACGTAATGTATACAACATTGAAAGGTTTATTCCGGTTCTTCCGGGATCTGGTTATTGATAAATGAGAACCTCCGTTTAAACTTGTAACAAGTATTTATAAAGAAATTAATCAATTATTAAAACTACCAGTAAATTAACAATTAAACCACTTAAAGTAATACGAGTAGACTATATTTATTTAAAAAGTCATTATACATTTTAACTTAAAACTAAACAAAAATATGGCCATTTACAATCAGATAATTAACTCTTATAGACCAACAATCATATACTAACTTTTGTATACGGAGATTTGATATATTCGCAATAGTTATGTACAAAACTGATTTTAACTTTTGATTTACTACTGGCACTCACTTGACAAATGCCCCGGCATTACTAATGAGGAGCGATTAGCGGCCTTGTATAAAAACGACTACAAACAATTAGAGAACGACTAAGAGCATAGCTATAGTCCAATTCACGAAAGAAAACACCTGTCTTTAAACAGCAGTACCTTTAAAACCGATATATGTAAAACAATTACGATACATCAAATTAAAGCTTGTTATACTGTTAGTTACAGAATTACATTGATATAATATATCAATGTAATATATCATAATATCATGTATCATAATATTATTATGATACTTTGTAGCCCTATACATTTTAAAATACGCGTGAACAAATGAATAGTACCTTGAAGTTGGGTATAGTGGAAAAGTGGATAAAAACATAGTACTTCTCATACATAATTCCTTATTTTTAATAACTTACACTATTAATTTCCGAAAATGTTCATGTATATCCTGTAACCCATAATGAAACAAGCTATAATTTGCTGTATTTTAATTGTTTTTACATACAACGGTTCAAAAGTTATTGCTATTTAAAGACAAGTGTTTTTTTTCTTGAATCGGACTTAAGTACTATAGAATATTGGATTATTTTAAATATTATTATTTTTAAAATATTGGAATAAATCAAAAGTCAAACATAATGACGATATAAAAGTTTTAAAAATTAACTCCATACAAGTTTTAAAGCAATTAAAACCATTTAATCTGCAACTTAACATATTGCGACGAATGGGTACAATTAATTATGTTAGAATGGCGGTCGGATTTCTTTCAATTGCTGCCCTTTTGGAAAAGGATAAAAGAAGTTTTTATAAGGTTATTATCACTAGTGTTATTTCTCTATGTTGCCTTCTATTATTTGTTTCTGGATTTTACGAGAATTTTTTGTGTACTTATTTTTTACTTTCTCTTTCCTATATGAATATATATTCATATAGGAAAGAGAAATCGAGTTTTAACCGGATATACACGTTTTCACACCCCTCTGAACCCAAAAAACAAGTTTTAACGATTAGTGGTGTGTGTGTGTGTAAACAGAATATCTCAAGAGCGGTACATCGTACGAGGTTGAACTTCAGGCTTAAGTTAGATTCTACTAAAGGGTTTTTCACTTTTTAAATTTTCTCAAAAAACGGCTCTTAAACAGCTTTTTAAATTTTCTCAAAAACGGCTCTTACGATTTTTTAAAAAAATGTCTCTATTATTACATTTTTATGCTCTACAAGATGTGGTAGGGGCCATGTCTGCTGAAATTTTTGGGGAGGGTGTTGTATCGTAGAAAAAAATGTTTTTTTTTTAAGATTGCGGGCTTAAATGAATTTTCCATTTAAACGAAAAAGTGTATATCTTAAAAGTTGTAGACAATTTAAAATTTTACAACTTTTACTTCAAACTATTCAAAGTAAAATTAGTGATTTTCTGTTTTCTTCATGAAAATCAGTAAAAATGGATTTTTTAAGGAATTCGACATTAGTATGCATTTAACAGCAAAAGTGTACAACATAATCAAATTCATAAAAAATTATAAGATTTAAAACTTTTATTTAAAACATTTTTCTCTACAGAGCTTAGTTTAGCGTGAAAGAGTGATGTCAAGCCAAACTAAGATTGGTTTTCATTTTGCATCATTCACTCATGATTGAAATAAGGTTTTGTTTTTTGAGGTTAGTTTTGTATTTATTTCTAATGTTTATTACTAATGTTACGTTATATTGGTCATTATTTGCATTGACAAGAGAAAATCGTGTGCGTGTTTCACACCAGATTTTAATCTGATACATTCCTTATTGTTTGCAAATATTTGATCATTTGTCATAAATAAACCCTCTTTCTTTGTAGGAAAGTCGTCAATCGTTCAGTGGAGTAAAGAAGTACGTATAATACTCGTAAATAGGTTGAGCAGTGAACAACATTAGAGTTTTTATCAACGTGTAGAAAAGTGTTTGGTAGAATGAAAAAACATAACCTTATTTCAATCATGAGTGTCTGTGTGTGTGTGTGTCTGTGTGTGTGTGTGTGTGTGTCTGTGTGTGAACAGAATATCTCAAGAACGGAACATCGTACGAACTTGAAACTTGAAACTTAAGTTACATACCACTACCGGACGCGACACGAACATTTTCATCAAAATCGGTCAACCGGAAGTAGTAGTTTATTCGTATAATTTTTCAGTTTTTTGCGATTTTCTCAAAAACTGGTCCTACGATTTTTTTTAAAATCGCCTATTTTACTCAATTTTTTATTCTCTACAAGATAGGGTAGGCGCCATGTTTGCTGAAATTCCCGATAAGGCTGTTTTCACGTAAAAACGTTGTTTTTTTAAGATTACGGCTTTAATATAAATTTCAGCGCAAAAACTTATATAATAAAAGTTGTAGAGAATTTAAAAACCTACAACTTTTATTTCAAACATTCTTTTGTATAACGCTTAGTTTAGCGGTAATTTGCGATTTTCTGTTTTTTTTCTCACGAAAACGTGAGAAAAATCGATTTTTTTAACATTTCGGTCTTAGTATGCATTTTACGACAAACGTGTATATAATAAAATTTATAGGAAATTAAAAGATCTACAACTTTTGTTTAGAGCATTTTTCTCTACAGAGCCTAGTTTAGCGTGAAAGCGTGATTTTCCGTATTTTTAAGCCAAACTGAGTTCGATTGTCATTTTGCGTCATTCACTCATGATTAAAATAAGGTTATGTTTTTGAGGTTAGTTTTTGTTCATTTCTAATGTTTTAATACTAATGTTAGGTTTATTGTTAATTATTTGCATTGGCAAGAGAAAGTTGTGTGAGTGTTTCACACCAGATTTTTTTATTTTAAATGACCATAATTATTTATTTTAGCTAAGCTTTAAGTCTTAAGTTTGTACAGTGCGCGCCACTAAAAAAAGTCCGTTTTGCTTGCAGAACACTATTTCTTAAATTTCTTAACGAAGGAATTTGAATATTGTACCAAATAAATGCAATGTTCTTTTCTACGTTAACTGGTAAGATTGAAGTGTTTTTATTTTTAAATTAATAAGAGATGCGGATGTCTCTTTTCTTGCGCTTTTAAAACGTATGTTACTTTGTCTAGGATACCTAAATATAAAAAATAGGTTCTCCCGTATGTTAAATATCACAGTTTTCTCTATAAATTAATTATTTTTAAAGTGAACGTCTTTGTTCATTTTAATACGACGACCATTTTGTAAACAGTTGTAATCTCGGCTCCACGTAAAGATAAGGAAATTATTTTTGACTGAACCAAGCATATCTCTTTCTATTTAGAGCGACAAATAAAACATATACAAAAATACATAAATACAATTTGTATCAAGGTGAGTGTACATCGAACGCTTGGAAAGTTAATTTACTTGTATAGAGTCTGGATCTACCTAAGGCAGCTCTTGTAATGTTTAAATTATGTAAAAAAGTAAGAAAACTCGTATTAAGTAAAACGAAATGTATAGTATACAATTTTATTTGAATATTTAACTCAGAAATTGAAATAAAGACAAATGGCTAAAGATAATGTTGAAAAAGGGAAAAGTTTTATTTTAATTTTCTTTTCTCTAGACATTATTCACAAAGCGAAAAATTTCTTGAATGCATGACAATAATAGTTGAAGTTGACCTATATAGCAAACAAGAATTTATTTTATACATATTTGACTAAATTTGAAAGAAAATAAATCTTCTTATGCTTTAAGAACTATACTTATTTAATACCTAATATACTGTATTTACTCGAATGTAAGAAGAGAGTTCTTTCCAAAGTTGGATGTTTAAAATTTTGGAGCCGTTGTAGTATATTCGCGCACTAAGAAAACGTAAGCATCAGTTTTCCTTGCCACGCATTTATTTTCTATGCGGATTATGGTGAAAAATAATATGGATATGAACACGTTATAACATTATAAATGTAAGGAATAAAAATAATTACAAAATAAAGCATTACGGTTGGTAATGGAGATAAAATGCTCGCATATTTTACATGCTGTCAAATGTCAATGAAAATGGAAAGTGCTATGTACTTAAAGTAAATTTGTAATACAGTAAATATCAAATATCAGCACAGTACATCGATCGAGTTGGAGTAGACAAATATCTCAGGGATGACACACTAGATGAGAAACCTACATGGAAGGAGCACATAAAGAAACACGAACCAAGTTGAGCCTCAAATGTAGACAATTATTATATTTGTTACTGGGATGTCAGTCACGAATCCCTCTGCATTAAAATAACAGAACTAAGCCTATATACTCGTATAAATACTGGCTAAAGTACCCGTTCTTTGAAAGGTTTCCTTGGTGCTGTGGACGGTCGGTTGGGGTACCCAGTTCGATCCCTGTCAGGTCTGATATTCTTTAACTATTCATTGTTATCTACCTCCTTTCAACGTCAGCATTATTATTTATGAAAAAATATAGTTGAACGTAAAATAAAAGCGAGATCTTGGTGTTTTTAAATTAAGATATGCAGTGCTTTATTATTTCAAAATAAACGAAAGGTAAATCACAACAGGAACACCAAGATGGTGACCACTATTAAGACGACTGATTCATTTTTGACAATGTGACCGAGAAGAGGTGTATAGGGTTCTGGTGGAATGGGTAGGTAAGTAACCGACTGAACGAATACGGGTTTTACCGGCGCGTAGGCCTATGTTTATTTTGTATGTTAATATTCTTCTAAAAATATTGGTTTTTTTAAATAGGTAATATCTCCGCTATTATGCATAAAAATGAAAAACTTAACATAATCAAACTTATTTGTCTTTAAATGTTTCGTAATTTAAATTATATATTTTTTGATAGAATGACTTTTAACGGAGATATTCGTAGTTTTTTGTTTACTCCTCCCTCTGAACTCCCCCATCCCTTTATGATATTAACAAAAATCATAGCCTATTTTCATTTCGATAATGTCCAGATCCTAGATACCGAAATTCATTGAATTTGGTTCAGCGGTTCTTGCGTGATGCCTACTTCCGGTTGACCGATTTTGATGAAAATGTTCGTGTCGGGTTCGGTTTCAAGTTTGAAGTTCGTACGATGTTCCGTTCTTGAGATATTCTGTTCACACACACACACACACACACACATACACACACACACACACTCACACACACACACACACACACACACACACACACACACACACACACACACACACACTCACACACACACACACACACGCACGCACACACGCGTGTACACGCATGTACACGCACGCGCACGCATACACACGCACACGCGCACACGCACACACACACACGCGCGCGCACACACACACACACACAGACCAATCACTAGAAACATGTTTTTTGGTTTCAGGGGGTCTGAAAACGTATAGGTCCGGTGAAAACTCGATTTCGAAAAATCGACATGAAAACAATACTTTCCTTCCTAATTCATATAGGCAAGAGAAAGTAAAAATAAGAAAAAATTTCATATAAACATATGAATGATGGTCATTTTGAACATCATCCTTAATCTTTTGGTATGATTTTAATATCATTTAGATCATGTTTATTTCATCTAGAAATAAAAACTTTTCATACAAGAGTAATTATTATGTTTTTCTTAATGAGTTATTCGTTCCCTTCTCGTACAACGGCAAAGTATTGCTATGTACTGTACTACACAAGAGTCAATTTCATTAAATTTTTATTAACATTTAGTTTACATTGCTTACATAATTGGTTTCAGAATTAAATTCTCTACAATTTTTATTGGGAAAAATAATTTATTTAATGGTCATTTAACAAAGTTATCGGGCATCAAACGTAGAAGACTGTTTATCTACTAAATTTTTTTGCATATTTCATCCTTTTTCTTAAAAACTGCTAACAGTACAGCTTCCGGACTAGTTTATTGAATTTTTTAGGTTCTTTCCATATAGATCCACCATATTTGTTGCATAAAAGAGCTCCCAAAAAATTCAGTTTTACTGTATTTCACCACGGGAACTGAAATCGGGGCAAAATGTTTCACTAGCTGTAGGCCTAACTCGCTAATGAAGCGTTTATGAGACATATGTTTATGAGAACTTTTTTTCTTATTTTTAGCTCTACAATTATGTACTAAATTATTTTACCATAATTTAGAATCACCCTTTATATTAAAACTCTATTTAACTGTGAGGTTGTGCCAGAGAAGGTTAACCAGAATTTTACAAACTTTCCAGAAACAAGCGCAAGAATAACGTGGGCTTCACGCAAAGTAAAATCAGTTTTTCAAAAAAAAAATTGATAGGAAATATGAGTGATCGCTGGATAAAGGTGGTCGATAAGAAAGGTTTGACTGAAACTAGATTAGATGTAGGGTGCTTAGCAAGAATAAGAACAGGTCGTGTGGCAAATTGATTTTTGAAATGTTGCCTCCAGAGTGCGAACATCATCAAATCTGTAATTCAATATCTAAAATTTGTTTTTCAGCAGTTTAAAACGCCGCCCAGTTTAAGGATTTTTTACACTTTTTGACAAATCAGCACAATTTAATAAGAATCCTATAATCGCAAGAATTGTTTAATGTGACCGGTTAGAATTAAAATAATTTGTTAAGAACAGTCACATGACTTTCTCTTATCAATGTAAATAATGAACAATATAACCTATGTTTAATTATGAGTAAACAATGTAAAATGAAAAACATAAACTAATTTTAATCATGAGATAATGATGCTAAATGAAGATCGACCTCTGTAGGAGCTAAAAATATGGAAAATCAGTAATTAACCCTAAACTAGTGTCTAGAAAAAAAATCGCCTGAAATAAAAGTTTTAGAGTTCTTAATTTTCTAATTAATTATGTTTGAAGACTAAAAATTGAGCCTCAAATATAGACAATTATTATTATATTTATCATATAATAATATGGTTAAAAAAACTGATTGAAAATAGAAGTGATCAGGTTGAAAGTAATCGCTCTGCAACACCAACAGCATCGCAAAATATAAAATCTAGTGTGAAACACTCACATGACTTTCTCTTGCCAATGGAAATGATAACCAATATAACCTAACATTAGTAATAAAACATTAGAAATAAACAAAAAACTAACCTCAAAAAAATAACCTTATTTTAATCATGAGTGAAAGACACAAAAGGAAAATCAACCTCAGTTTAGCTTAAAAATACGGAAAATCACTCTTTCACGCTAAACTAGGCTCTGTAGAGAAAAATGCTTTAACTAAAAGTTGTAGATCTTTTAATTTCCTATAAATTTGATAATATTCTTTGTTGTAAAATGCATTCTAAGGCCGAAATCTTAAAAACATCGATTTTTCACACGTTTTCGTGAGAAAAAACAGAAAATTGCTAATTACTGCTATACTAAGCGTTATAAAAAAAATGTTGGAAATAAATGAAATTTCCCTTTCTTAGAAGAAAATTACCAGACAATTAACAATTGGGTAACAAGACTAAAAAATCACTCATATAATTGAGTACATCAAT
Source organism: Catonia carolina (assembly GCA_035578175.1). Lineage (NCBI taxonomy): Eukaryota > Metazoa > Arthropoda > Insecta > Hemiptera > Achilidae > Catonia > Catonia carolina. The sequence continues at coordinate 34,583,653 of JAQMRL010000007.1, read as the reverse complement.
AATATTCTTATACACTTCTTAAAATCTTGAACGTCTCGCTGTAACAATCATAACGTGATAAATTTATTTTTTAAGTCGTCCCCAGAATAGTAGCAACATCGAAACTTTATTTTAATTACTGTGTCATTTACTTCACAAAATCATGGTACGGCTTATACCTAATTTTTACCTACGGCTTAATTTTTGGAATTTTGGAGAATTTTGAAAGTATACTTTATAAATTATCCTCTTTACAACCAAGTAAAAAATATTTAAATCCGTCCGTTGGATCTCTGTATTTAAAATACAATAACAGAATCTTCATTTGAAATAGAATGGACCACATTTTCGGTTTAAATATTTTGTTGGTATAGAGTTATATTTTTTCAGTAGAGGGGTTAAAAAGTAAGGGTCGTCTTTTAGTCGGAGACAACTTATATTCCGGTAAAATATTCGCTATAACACATAAAAACATAGAATAAAATTCAATACAAGAATAAACTTTTGAAATCAATGAGTGATATAAAAAAGTATCCACCACAAAATGTTAAAAAAATAAATAAAAAATTGAAAGGGCAGTTATCAAATGGTAAGTAGAAATGTCTACGTTTGAATTGGTGCCAAGTCATTTCTCATGAATACCGTTGTTTACTGAAATATCACACAAAACAATGCAATCGGAAATTTTCGGATGAAAGCTTGGAACGTATAGCTTTTGTAGTATAAATTTATGGTTTTATTTGTGCATGTGCGTTTGACTGCAAACGTTTTAATTTGTTGGCATACCGAATATTAATTTACAACATTTGAAATAAAAATAAATATAGGCCTAATGTAATTTTTACTTTCTCTTACCGATATGAATATGTAGGAAGGAAAGTATTGTTTTTTATCTGCTGAATTCTTGGGGAGGCTGTTCTCTCGTAGAAAAAATGAATTTTTTAAGACTGCAGCCTTAATATTCATTTTAGCGCAAAAATGTGTATAATAAAAGTTGTAGACAATTTAAAAATCTACAACATTTATTTCAAACAGTTCTTTGTATAACGCTTAGTTTAGCGATTTTTTTCATGCAAATCTGTAAAAAATGATTTTTTCAAGATTTTGGCCTTAGTCCATGCATTTTACGAAGAAAGTACAATCATATTTATAGGAAATTTAACGATCTACAACTTTTATTTCAGGCATTTTTCTCCACAGAATTTATTTTAGCGTCAACGAGTGGTTTTCCGTATTATGAAGACAAACTATGGTTGGTTTTCTTTTTCGTCATTCACTCGTGATTAAAATAAAGTTATTTTTTGTTCATTTCTAATGTTTTATAACTAATGTTAGCTTATAGAGTTCATAATTCAAATTGGCAAGAGAAAGTCGTTGGCGCAGTTGGTAACGTGCTCGCCTCTCATCATGCGGTCTTGGGTTCGAATCCCATTCAGGCACGGCATATTTTCATACGTTACAAAAATCATTTCATTCTTCACCGTCTGCATTAGCAGTAATTGCAGAACAGTCGGACGTTAAACAAAAAAAAAAAAAAGAAGAGAAAGTCGTGTAAATGTTTCACACTAAATTTGTTATATAAAATAAAACCTGAATTTGGAGAAATGTTTATTATATGGGCAACCCTGACATAATATGCTAAAGGTTTCGTTTCCTAGATTAAGTCCAAAATATTGTGTTGGTAAACCGCTTTTATAACAAAAAAACGATAGGTGATTGCATGAAAGGTAGCCTTTCATACCTGGTACCAAAAGGTACCATATTGTACAAATTAGGCTATAATTTGTCCGTTTTATCATTATTCATTTTTATTTAGGTCCTTTTGTATTTCTTTACGTTATTTTCAAGTTATATTTTTATATAATTTGACGGTCTTTTCTTATACTTCATTATCTGGATTAATCTAGAATTGCATCATTTTAGATTCTATTTTTGGTTAATTCTACAGTGTTGAAAAGTTGAGTTAGAAGTTTTAGGGTCGATACATAACTGTGGATAAAATATTTATATAAGACCGCTAACCTTTTCTGACTTAATAATGTGTGAACCCTTGTCAAGTGAATGTCGATTAAACCGTTTGTAAGTTTAGTAGTAAACAGTTTGTAAAATGAATCAGTAGTACAATATTGTATTAGAATATTGTGTCAACTGTGTTAGAAGTATGATGATCGTTCTTGAGTCCTGGATGCGCGAAAAGATTTCTTATGTATCTCTACTACTTTGCATGACGTATTAGTTTTCTCACAATTCATTGTTTACGTAAAATCTATCCTTGCACTTTTAGCATCGAACAGAGGTCCATATTTACCGTGTAGCTTTCAGTGCAGGTCTAAAATCAAGTGATGGGGTTATAGTAGAAACCGGTTTGACGCTTTTGGGAAACGGTTCAGCGTGATAAGCAAATAACCGAAATATGCAATATATACTGTGCACACTATAAACAAGAATTCATTCGCTATTTTTTTGATTGTAAATATCTATATACTTTTTCTTTAGTTACGTTTAGTTTAAGTTAAGTTTTTAAAAACATTTTGGTAATCAATTTAGTTTTTAATTAAGTTTACTAATTTATTAGTAGTTATAACCGTAATAATTGATGTAAGTAATTTATTTATTATTAATCTTTGTTATAAATTATCAAAGGAAGTTTTGTTATTTAAAATAAAAAACCAGTTCCTAAAATGAACCCGGAATAAACGTCACAATACTTTAAGTTACAGTGACAAATGATATTTTTGGCTGTAGTAGTATGATAGATAAAATGATCTCCCGTCGGCCCGTGCACATTGCATATACATTCCTTACAGAGGCACACTTACCAGTGGTGAACAATACATATAACAGCTATAATAGTAACAAAACACCAACTGCATACGAATATAATATACATCAACACAAATGATAATTAATAATTAGATATAAAACACTACCATTTTAACAAGGCAACTCCAACCCGCAAGTAATGAGCCAGCGTAGATTCTCTTACATTATTGTTATGTTAAATAACAAGCTATTAAAAACGGGAAAATAAATAAATAAGGGAACTAAAAAATGAATCACACAATTTATGTACAGTATTTAATTATTTATTACAAATTGTATTTTTCTTGAATTTTAATTATTCACTTTGTATTTATAATTAATGAAGCAGTTAATATGTACACTCAAAGTTAATAACATATTGTTTACTTTGTAAACTTTGAAATTGATTAATATTTATTACTCATTAAAAAAATATTAAATTCTCTTTAATTGTGACATTGTTCTATAAATATGAAATTTTACTCTAAGGTTAATACATTATTTTATGTGTTTCAAAGATAATAAGTGGTCACAAGAACTGGTTTTTATACCCAGAGTATTTATACTAATTCCCGGTTAGGTCTATTATTCTTCTCATCGTTCATTTAAATGGAGAAGATAGGTCGCTAACAGACAAATATATGTAAACAGACAAATATAGTAACGCATTTTAAAAAATTAGAATTTAGTATGATAGTAGAACAAAGGCAATTTTAAACAGAATCGTACGAGCCATTTTGAGAAAATCGCAAAAAGTAAAAACCTGCACGAACAAAACTACTACGTTAGAAGTTTCAACTGCGTACCATATATCGTTTTTGAGATATTTTGTTCACGCCCGCGCGCACACACACACACACACACACACACACGCACACACGCGCGCGCACACACACACACACACACACACACAGAACAATCATTAAAAACATGTTTTTGGGTTCAGAGGACCTGAACACGTATATATTTCTAGTGAAAACTCGTTTTCGAAAATCTACATAAAAACAAGCTCTATGTATCCAAAAATATTTTCTTCTCTATATTTATAATAGGGCAAGAGAAAGTAAAAATGCAAAATATTTAGATATTGTTTAGGTCATCAGCTGAAAAACTGGTTTGAACCTCTTAGAGGCTTTGGTAAGTAAAAACGAGGAGTGAGGCGGTTTATCTTGCCTTCTTCACTGAGTAGAAAAGTATGTTTATCAGCATACCAGCCTCTCCGAAAAGCATCTACTTTTCACCCTGCAAATGACACCTTCACTTCATTCACCACATAGACTGGCTGTATAATGAAATGCATTACTCTCAGAGAAGATAACTATGACTAGTGTCTTTTACACCTCTATCAATTCTGTTCTTAAATTGTTCAGTCATATAATTAATTGTCTGAATATGTGATAAGAAACAGAACTATTTTTTTGTAGCCTTGGAACTAGCAGATCGAGTACAAATAATTTAACACTCCACTTGCCTGTTAAGGGCACAATATTTAAATACTATTTATTTAAAAATTGTTTCAACTAAAATTATCTTATTTTACTCTCAAATTTATAAGATTTTCATATGTTATTATCATTTATAATGTTATGTTCATTAATTATGAACTTTCAGAAAATCTGTGGAAGATTATGTAAATTGTATTAATAATACAGCGAGATGTGTGTTATAGGATTCTTTAGATGTAATTAAAAACCCTTCTTTGCTGTTAGATTGTTGAAAACTAATCCTAGATTTAATAAACCGATTTCTTCTCTTAATATTCTCCATTTTCTTCACTCATTATCATGTACAGGTTTATCTCTTCGTAACTACAATGTTACTTTTCTCACAAAACTTTCCATTTTACAAAGCATGTGTACCTAACACTGAGAATTGCTATTTCTACAACTTGTGCAATCAGAATACGGAAATATTCTTGAAAATGTTACCCAGGGTTTCTTCTTGAAATTTTGTTCCATTATCTTAATGTGATTGTTTATAAAATAAATGTAGAAAATTGTCTATTTAAGATGTGTTAAAATATAATTTAAATTTAAATTACAGTCACATCATTAAGGTTTGTTTATCAGTATGTTCGAATGTTCTATTAGAACAATATTATATTACCAAAAAAATCTAAAATTCTTCTTCTTCTTCTTAACTTCATAAATTAGGCAGCTTGGTCTGTTCGGGAAAACCATCTCCTTCTTGGGGGTCTAAAACTCCTCTTTGTTTGGTTTGTTGTTGTTTAGGTCAACAGCCGAAAGGCTGGTTTGAACCTCTAGAGGTTTTACTAAGTAAAACGAGGAGTGAGGTGGTTTACCATTGCCTTCCTCACTGAGTGGAAAAGTACGCTTATCAGCATACCGGGCCCTCTGAAAAGCACATATTTTCCACTCTGTAAATGACAACTTCACTTCATTCACCACAGGGTCTGGCTGTACAATGAAATTCATTACTTTCAGAGAAGATAACTCTGATTAGTGTCTTTTACACCTCTACCTCTTCTGTTCTTAAATGATTAAGTCATTTAATTGACTGACCATGTGATAAGAAACAGAACTATTTATTTTAGCCCTGCAACGAACAGATTGAGTGAAATAATTTGACACTCCACCTGTCTGTTATGGGCAGACTGTTAGTCTGTAGTCTGTAATCTGTTGTTTGGTTTATATTCGTTAATTGAACGAGGCAAGAGGTCCTCCTAAATACGTTACAATTGGCTGTACCAGTACCTCTTGTGAATTTTCATTCTCTCATCTAGCCTATAATAGTAATGTCCAACTCATCAAGTATGTCCGCATTTTTATTTTGTTTATATTGTTATTAAATATTGGATAGGTTACGGAGGGTCTGTGAACCAGACTGATGACCAAAATCTAGTCTTGTCTTTTGGGAGTTTTCTTGTGACTGGAAAATTATTGTTATACTGGAATGTTTTAATTTTTTGTATAATTAAATACTTAGCCTGTAAAAAGAATATATTATTGTAAACTACTTTTCTTTGTGGAAAATAAACACACTTTCATTACTGTTACTACTACCACACACTCACACGCGCGCGCACACACACACATACATACATACATATACAGACCAAAGCTTTCTACAACGCTTAGTATAGCGTCAATTAGATTTTCTATATTCTGCTCATTAGAATTGGTAAAAAATGGGATTTTATAATATTGCGGTCTAGTATTCATTTTACGATAAAAGTGTATTATAATCAAAGGTATCCTCAGGAACTTGAAAAGAAAGATACATCGAAGAGATTAAGAGGGCTCACAGATTTCATTGGGGAAAGGCAGAAAGACGCACGGTGGAGGTTACAGATGAGATACAGAAACAAAGATCGGACCGTCTCAAAAAGTACTGGCAAAACCGAAAAGTTAGACCAATACGTTATCCGAAGAACACTAGAAACTGAATTGGCTTAGTGGTCCAATGTGGCCTAAAAATCTTTGTTATAGATTATAAAAGAATCTACAACTTTCATTTTAAACATTTCAAATCGGAAATTTTTTTGTATTTTTAAGTCTACATAGGTTGATTTTCATTTTGCGCAATTCATTCATAATTAAAATTAGGTTATGTTTTTCGTTTCACATTATTTATTCCTGATAATATATACTAGGTTATATTGTTCATTATTTATATTGGCAAGAGAAAGTCGTGTGAGTGTTCACTTCATATTATGTAATAATTGATTAAAAGCATCAACGTGATTTTTACAGTTAATGGTATTAAAGTAATTCCAAAAGTTTATTTCTTAATGTAGTACTAATAAGACATCAGATTAAGTAAACATTTTCAACAAGTTGTTTCAAGAATATTATATGTTTATTTTAAACAAGATCATTAATTTCTAAGATTAGATCGAAGATTAATGCGAGATAAATTTCTTAGTTTATAAGTCCGAAAGATAAAGCATGAAAGGTTTGAAATTTTAGTGCGGGAAACAACAGTTCTGTAGCTATTTGAAGTTACAAAATTCATGTGACTATTAGTGGGCTTTTCATGGATTGGAAGAGCTTACGAAAAGTTTTAATTCCCCGGGCTAGAATCCAAAGTACTGTTCTTATACAACTCGCCTTACTGAGCAAAATCCGAAAAAGTTTTTTGGAAAAAAGATGGAAACATTGCTTTATTTATCTAATTATTTTAAGGTTATTTTATCAAATAATTAGTTTTTAGCTTTATTACTTCATCTTTCTTTAGAGAAAGAAAGTATTGCTCTATTGATTAAGTAAAAAATTTTATCACCCAATTTTTACTGATGTTTAATTTTCATAGATGTGAGTAACTCTATTTGTATCTGGCGTAGTCCCACAAAAAGTAAAAATTGATTTATAGTAGATTCTGCTCCACTGCGGTTTTGGTTTTACGCGAATTACTGGGTTTGCAAATTTATTGCACGTTTCCAAAAATGTTTTAATTTCTACATACCTTTTTAACTTTTTTCATGACTCAATAAGCAAATTTCTTTATTCACTGTACTATATAGTCCTCGAATAAAATTGAAATCAAAGAAACTTAAAGAGATTTTTAATATAAAAATTCTGGTATGAAACACTCACAAGACTTTCCCTTGCCGATGTAAATAATTAAAATTATAACCTTTGTTTAATTATTAGTTAACAATGTAAAATAGAAAAAATTACCTAACCTTAATCATGAGTGAATGACGCTAAATAAAAATCAACATGTGATTGATTGAAAATCATTAATTAACGCTAAACTATAGTCCGATTCACGAAGAAAACACCTATCTTTAAACAGCAATATTTTTTGAACCGTTGTATGAAAAACAATTACAACATATCAAATTATAGCTTGTTTTACTGTTGGTTACAGAATACACATTAACATTTTCGGAAATAAATAGTGTATTAAATATAACGAATTATGCATAAAAAGTACCGTGTTTTTAACCACTTTTCCAGTATACCCAACTTGAAGGTACTATTACCTTGTTCACGCGTACTTTAAAATTTTTTGGGCTACAAAGTATTATAATGTTAATGTAATCCTGTAACCAACAATAAAACAATCCTTAATTTTATGTATGGTAATTGTTTTTACGTACAACGGTTCAAAAGACATTGCTGTTTTTATACAGGTGTTTTCTTTTGTGAATCTGACTATAAGCTCTGCAGGAAAAAATGTTCGAACTGAAAGTTGTAGATTTTTACTTTCTCTTGCTTACATAGGAAGGAACGTATTGTTTTCATGGCGATTTTTTGAAATCGAGTTTTCACGGGATATACACGTTTTCAGACCCCCTGAACTAAAAAATAAACCTGTTTTAATGATTGGTCAGTGTATGTGTGTGTGTGTGTGTGAACAAAATATCTCAATAACGGAACATCGCATGAAGTTGAACCTTGAAACTTATGTTAGGTACTACTAGAGGACCCGACACAAAGATTTTCATCAAAATCGGTCAACCAGAAGATTTGGGTTAAGTGTTATCTTATTAACATAGCATCAATGTAGATGATATGATAATGATTCCTAAACTTCTACGGATATCTACACTGAATAGATGACAATCGATTAATGAAACAAAAATTTAAGTTAAAAGCAAAACAGCGGCTGGAGGGAAGAAAGAAGAAAACTTTCCTATGAAGAGAGAATTCTGAGAATGTGGTACGGAAAAGGGCTTTTAGAAAAGTGTAAATGACTTGACCTGGACTCTAATGATCCCAAACGATAAAAAATATATTCCCATTTGATAAGTGTTCTTACTTATTCTTTACCCGTTATAGTGGAGTTAGTACTTTTTATTTACAACAAAAAATCATAAATATAATACTATCAAAAAACTTAGGACAATTTTATTAACTTGTAATTTAAACGAGAAACCGAATTGGTATATTAAAAATAGCAAAATCTATAAGCCTGGAAAACTTGTCAAAGATACCTGAAAAAAGAGAAATTTATTAATGGATGTCAAAATTAGGCAACACTGAACAGTAGGCCTACAGTAAGTGGCGCTTGGTCTATTTTGTAGAGTTTAAAAAATGTAGTAAATGCTTTTTAAAAAAACCCTTAGGAGTCGTTTTTGAGAAAATTTCAAAACAGTAAAATATCGCACGAATAAACTACTACTTCCAGTTGAACGATTTTATGAAAATGTTCATCTCGGGTTCTGTAGTGGTGTCTAACTCTAGTATCAGCTTCGTATTATCTTCCGTTCTTGAGATATTTTGTTCATACACGCACGCACGCACGCACGCACGTACGCGCGCGCGCACACACACACACACACACACACACACACACACACACACACAGACCAATCGCTTAAACCATGGTTTTTTGGTTCATGGGTCTTAATAAAACGTGTATATCCGGTGAAAATTCGATTTTAAAAAATTGAAATGAAAATAATAGTACTTTCCTTCCCTATATATTCATATAGGGCAAGAGAAAGTAAAAATCAAAACAAATAATAAAAATTTTTAATGGTGGATGTACGTTACAATATTTTATAAATAAAAGCACATTAATCATGATAACGTATGTTTATTTTTTACCTTTACACGAATACGAATAAACTTGCATTCAGTTTTTGATTTTGGTATGAAACATTAAAATAAGTTTTCAGCAATAAACATTTGAAACGGAAAAAGTAATTACGGAACTGCAAAACAACAGAGTTTTTATATTTATTTTTTAATTTATTTATTTTCCTGAACTCCAGCAGAAACTAATTTTATAAAGTAATTTCAGAACTTTTTGTCTCTATTTATGAACATTGATATCTCGTCAACGTTTATTTTTAAAATAAAGAAATGTTTTAATTAAAATTAAAAACTCTAGCTAATTATTTTAAGAAGGTGCAAAGACATTTTGGGCAGCAGCACTTAATTACAACTTATCACTCAAATTTTTACTTCATACTATTTATGATTTGCCCATAACAGGAAGGTGGAGTGTTAAATTGTTTGAACTCGATCTGTTAGTTCCAGGTTTACAAAAAATAGTTCTGTTTCTTATCACATGGTCAGCCAATTATACGACTGAAGCATTTAAGAACAGAAGAGGTAGAGGTGTAAAATACACTAGTCAGAGTTACCTCCTCTGAGCGTAATGAATTTCATTCTACAGCCAGACCCAGTGGTAAACAAAATGAAGGTGTCATTTGTAGGGCGGAATGTAAATGCTTTTCAGAAGGCCTGCCAGGCCTTCAGCGTGCCACGCTGATAAGCATATTTTCTCGCTCAGTGAGGGAGTCTATGGTGTATAACCTTCTCCTCAGTCAATAAACAATACTTTCCTCCCTATAATATTCATATGAACAAGAGAAAGTAAAAAAAAAAACACAAACATGTAACACCACTAATACATACATAGGTACGTAAATACTGTAACTAATAACGAAATTTTCATTACTTATTTTTAAAAATTCATCAATTTTGAGTGCGTATTAGGCGGAATTGAATGGTATTAAGCGGAAATATATCCACGTATTTACTTTATTAATCAAGGGAATTCATGAAAACCGCGTTGTGAGCAGAAAATCGTTTTAGCCGTGAGCGTATTAAACTTGATACCACTGTATTTGCAATTAAATATTCATAAGATGCTACGTTTTTTGGCAGTGTTATTTGTGAACTAAAATATCCACCTAAAGAAACCATTCCCCTGACCGTAACAACCTTTCAAAACAGACTGAACTTCGAAACTCCGCCAGGATAATAGCACCATCTAAACTCTTATTAAATTATTTTATTTTGTACTTCGAATAATCTTGTTACGGTTATACCAATTTTCAATTTCGGATTTTTCGCAGAATCCCGAAAGACGAATTAAGCCTATGTGAAAAATATTATTTAAAACGATTTGTTAAAACTCAGTTTTTAAGGACTTTTTACTTTCTCTTGCCTATATGAATATATAGGAAGGAAAGTATTGTTTTCATGTCGATTTTTCGAAATCGAGTTTTCACCGGATCTATACGTTTTCAGACCCCCTGAACCCAAAAAACATGTTTTTAGCGATTGGTCTGTGTGTGTGTGTGTGTGTGTGTGTGTGTGTGTGTGTGTCTGTGTGTGTGTGTCTGTGTGTGTGTGTGTCTGTGTGTGAACAGAATATCTCAAGAACGGAACATCGTACGAACTTGAAACTTGAAACTTAAGTTACATACCACTACCGGACGCGACACGAACATTTTCATCAAAATCGGTCAACCGGAAGTAGTAGTTTATTCGTATAATTTTTCAGTTTTTTGCGATTTTCTCAAAAACTGGTCCTACGATTTTTTTAAAATCGCCTATTTTACTCAATTTTTTATTTTCTACAAGATAGGGTAGGCGCCATGTTTGCTGAAATTCTCGGTGAGGCTGTTTTCACGTAAAAACGTTGTTTTTTTAAGATTACGGCTTTAATATAAATTTTAGCGCAAAAACTTATATAATAAAAGTTGTAGAGAATTTAAAAACCTACAACTTCTGTTTCAAACATTTTTTTGTATAACACTTAGTTTAGCGGTAATTTGCGATTTTCTGTTTTTTTTCTCACGAAAACGTGAGAAAAATCGATTTTTTTAACATTTCGGTCTTAGTATGCATTTTACGACAAAAGTGTATATAATTAAATTTATAGAAAATTAAAAGATGTACAACTTTTGTTTAGAGCATTTTTCTCTACAGAGCCTAGTTTAGCGTGAAAGCGTGATTTTCCGTATTTTCAAGCCAAACTGAGTTCGATTGTCATTTTGCGTCATTCACTCATGATTAAAATAAGGTTATGTTTTTGAGGTTAGTTTTTGTTCATTTCTAATGTTTTAATACTAATGTTAGGTTTATTGTTAATTATTTGCATTGGCAAGAGAAAGTTGTGTGAGTGTTTCACACCAGATTTTTAAATAATGATGATACCACTTCCTTTTGTAGGCTATATCTTTTACCTCTTTTATTGTTTCGGCTGACTTAGAACCAGTTAAATGATTTATTTCACGCCTTAATTTTCTCTTTTTAATCGTTATTTCTCGTCTTTTCAAAGCATTTTAAATTTTTTCACTGAACTCTTCCTTTGACCATTTCTTGATGTCACATATGTTAACTTTCTTATGGAATCCCTCAAATTCTTTAAAACTTTTTTTTCTAAATTCATTTCTGTCAATCCTATTTGACATGAGCAAATTCTATAAACCATTTTTTCTGTTTTATAATTTTTTACCTATCAAATAACTGCTTCGTAAATCTTTTCTGGCCCATACTATAGATACATCCATAAAATCAAAATTTTCTCTTTTTTATAGAGTCTGTTATCTTTTCTATTTTTCTATTCCTATTATGTGCATATCATTTCTTAGCCTATATTTCCTATTTTCATTTTTCTTTGGACAATATATTTATTTCCCTAAGGACTTCTTTCTTTCACTTGTATTTTCCCCGTAAGACTCTTCTTATGATTGAAGATACATTCTCGTCGATATAACGCCTTCTAACATTTTTATGTAACGCAGGTTTTATAACTGTACTGTAGTGTCTAAATTTATACAAATTTCTACTAATCTGAAATTTTGGATTATCTAAACTAATTTCAAGTTTTTAACAAAATGTTTAAGTATACAATGTGCTTTAAAATAAAAAATAAGTAATTTAATAATGAAAAAATATTTTTAACAGGTTTTTAAACCCAGAAATTGAATTTAAAATGTTTATTTACAATGCAGTTGAGAATTCCAAGCGGACAAGTTCCTAATGTATGATGTACCTAACAATTTAAATCACTTACTGGTGCACCATTTTTCCAGTTCATTAGAAATTACAAGAAATTATACATTTTTACTAATACTCCAAATTACTAATTAATTAAGTTTGGTGGACACGTTGAAAATTACGCATATTTCTCAAGCACTTCATAACTGACGTCTATATTCGCAGCGATGTTGTGCTGCTCTATGTACTGCAATACTATTTCAAGAGCTTTTTCTGCTTCTAACTCACGCTCCGTGTAACATATTGTGTAGACCATAAGCTCCGTGTAACAATAAGACGCTCCGTGTAACATATTTAATCAGTTCTTGGGGTCTTTCGTTATTATGCACATTTTTTTCGGATAATCTTAACAGGTTTTCATCCCAGTTAATTCGGATAAGTGGTAAATATGTTGTGTAATTTAACAAAACGTTTTTTTACAGTAAATATGTTTTGATTGTTGATATACTCTTCCATTTTCTTCATGTTAATTTTCGTTTCATCGTCTTCGTTGCTATTTTCTTGGATAACATATTTTAGGTATTTTAGTTCCTTTATCTTTTTATAAATGATCTTATACCACGGTTCTCAATTTTTTTATTTCAAGCTCCCTCTATATGGTTTAACTGTAAGCCACGACCCCTTATATATGTATATAAGTGTGCAGTTTTTTAAAATAAACTTGTAATTCTCATAATGTTGCATATTTAAAGCCTATTTCTATTGGCACTATGGAATCAATGTTGAAATTATTAAAACCATAATTACAAATAGATCTGGACATGTATTTTTAATAAATACATAATGCTATATAACTCAAAATAAAAATGAAGACAATTATGCAATTTTATAACTTCGTTTAAAATGATCAATTTTGGAATTGATCATTAAAAACTTGTTCCAACGTTAAAAAATAAAGAATATTTCACTTCATTTATTTGGTCTACGCAAAATTTCATTTATTTTTTTTAAACTAAGCTTTGCACCCCCCGTAAACCCTGCATCGCGCCTCTTTTGGGGGTCACGCCCCTTCACTTTGAGAACTATGAGAATAAATATATATTCTTCTATGTATATCAATATTTTAAAAATGTTAAAAAAATATAAATATGTCAGTCTTTCAAATAAATGTATATTTAAATAAACATGGAAAAATTGAAGTTTATGAAAATTCCAATTACTGATTGCGTTGTAAGAAACTTACAATGTTGTAATATGTTTAAATTACCGTAACCGATCTTGTTGAAGTCTTGAAAATAGGGGTTTCCATGGCAACGAACCACCTAGTTTAATACAATAAATAGATTTGAACATTCAGTAATTAGTAGTTAACGTTCAGTCATGTTCACTCATTTTGTTTGTATAACTTTTTAATAATTTCTACAGTCAACGGTGTACTTTTCAATTTATCTTCACGTAAATACTAATTAACGTTGTCGAACCGTTTCTAAGTTATGTTTTAGTTTCATTAATTAAAAACTGTTTAAAAGAAAGTTGACTCGTGTGTAATTAATTTTTCTATTTAGAAATTAATTTGACCTATTTTACTTGATCCGTTTTCCCTGCTAATGTTTACCGTGTGTTTTTTTATCCAATATATATATATATATATATAAATAAAAAAAACTGATATAGAGTAAACGATATATTTGTTTCAATAACAATGAAATTTTCCCATAACAAACTGGTGAAATGGTAAATTATTTGCACTCGATCTGCTTGTCCCAGGGCTACAAACATAGTTCTGTTTCTTATCACATGGTCAGACAATTATATATGACTGAAGCATTTAATAACAGAAGAGGTAGAGATGTAAAAGACACTAATCAGAGTTATCTCTTTTGAAAGTTATGAATTTCATTATACAGCCATGTGGTGAATAAAATGAAGGTGTCATTTTCAGGGTGAAAACTAGATGTTTTTTTAGAGGGTCTGGCACGCTGATAAGCAGAGGCTGCCTTTCTACTCAGTGAGGAAGAGGTTGGTAAACCACCTCGTTCTCGTTTCACTTAGTAAAGCCTCTAGAGATTCAGACAAGCCTCTTTCGGCTGATGACCTAAACAACAACACCAATGAAACTTACACTACTTTTCAACATACTCTCCAGCAACATTTAGACACTTTTCTTGCCATTCTGGAAGCTTTTTGATCTTTGAAGCTTTTGATATTTTATATTATTAACTCGATCTGTTTCAACCATTCGTGTACCGTATTTTTGACCGCTTCGTTGTCATCGAAGTACTTCCCGCATAAAAATATTTGAGCTAGCCGAACAATTGAAAATCTAACGTGGCGAGATTTGAGCTGAAAAGGGAATGTGGCAACACTTCATAATTCCATTTTTTTAGCAGTTCTGTAGTTCTCTAAGCGGTATGTAAAAATTATTAAATGTCAAAAGTATCTCTCTGATGTTAACAATACAAATTTAAACCCATAGTCTAGACGTTATTTATATAAATATATGTGCAATGAAATCTGGTAAGAAACACTCACACGACTTTCTCTGGTTAATGTTAATAATAGGAAACATAAGCTAATCTTAATCATGAGTGGATGACATGAAAAATAATCATCTGTTAGACTGGATTTTGATAAGCAAACCACTGGACATTACTAATAAATGCTAACAAACGCTCTGTATAAAAAATATTTGAAATGAAACTTAAAGATTTCTTAATTCTCTATAACTTTTATTATAAAAATTATAATTACGAATAGGAAAAAGTTAACAATTAGCAAAATGTAATACAATAATTTCAGTCCATGATTTTGGTATTACAAAATATTAGTAACTTTATCAGGACTCATGACATGTGCTGGAAACATTCAAGGCATTTATTTTCAAATGGATGGCAATTCATGATTTTATACCACTGCAGTCCGCGATTATTTATATGAGGCGTTTGGCAAAAGAGTGATTGGTCAACGGGCAGATATTTACATGCCTCCATATTCACCAGGTAATACTCGAATTAAGTTTCTCGTTTGGGGTATCATCAAGGAATTTGATTATTCTAGAAAACCTGTCGTAGAATGTATAGTAACAATGTTTCCAAAAGACTTAAAAGAAAGCATTAATGAAGATGGAAAGCAATTTCAACATAAAAAAATAATTGTAGGTATTGTTACAAATGAATTGAATAATATCAGTAGTTTTTTAAACAAGTGTCAAGTGACTTTTGTGCCACCCGTAAATACTTTTGTCCTAAAATGCATGTTAAGGCTACAGTCTAAAAAAATGTTTTACCACATGAGAACAGCTCCCACGAATTTTTCCTGACATGCAGCTTGTCCCGTCTTGAGAGCAACAATTGTAGTAAATACGGCGATTTAAATAAAAATTGTACAAGCCGTTTTTGATAAAATTGCAAGAAGTGAAAAACTAAACTGAAGTGAAGAACAAATAAACTGCTATTTCCCGTTGACCGATTTCTAATAAAACTGTTCGTATCTGGGTCTCGTACAATTAAACTTCGTACAACCCATTATTGAGTTATTTTGTTTACACATCCAGACACACAGACCAATCGGAAACAAAACAAGATTAGGGGTCCAGGGGACCTTGATTTCGAAAATTTGGAATCAAAACAACTTTCCTTATTTATATTTCATATAGAAAAAGAGGAAGTATAAATAAATGTTCTTAACCGTAAAGCTGGTAGACTATAAATAATTTTGCTTAAAACCCAGTGTTAAGTCAATTTCGTTTATGGTTTTTGTAATTTTTAATAACCTCATTTTAATGAATTTTTAAATAAATTTAAATATGAAGTTAATGTAAGGTGTACATAAAAAATTAATTGGTGTATGTATAAAAACCAACATGTATAATATTATAATAAAATAAATATTATCGTACAAAGAACCACCTGTTGCAAGGTTCGTTCATTATAATGAACTGCCCAAAATGGGAAAATAGGCGGTCAAATAGAATCAACAATGCTATCTTCTAGAGTCAACAAAAACTTCGAAACTAACGGATGTTTAAAAAAAGGACGCAACCATAACATTAAGAAGGTATTCCATATCTTCTTAAATGTTAGTTGGCAACATTTTGTTCAAAGTTATCGATTTAAATCTTGTTCTTGTGCACCATAGCTATTCCAGTATTCATTGATTTCTATTGTGTCAACGAAGTCATTTTAAAAAGATGAAAGTGTGATTATTCTTGAAACTTATTTCGCTTACAAATCTTACGAACGAGTAAAAGACAAGTTTCAGTTTAATTTCCCAATTCTACTAATCTGAATGTCACATTCTTACGTTTGTTAAATAAATAAGTGGGATTTTAAGTGTACAAGATCGTAAAAGCACAGGTCGATTATAAGTGATAACCGTAGAAGTTCTACAGGATTTAAAGAAAGTTTGACCTGCTCTCCTAGAAAATCTCTCAGGAAGTTATCTTCACAATGCTAGATTTACACAAACGAAAATGTTGGTTCCAGCAGAATAACAAACTTTCCCGTACTGCTGATGACACTCTCGACATTTTACCGGATTTTTGACCATAATTTGATATCGAAAGGGTTGTGCCTCTTAGATCTCCAGATCTTACGTCAGCAGACTTTTTCTTGTGGGATATTTAAAAAAGTGTCGTTTTTAATTACAATCCTCATACACTTGATGTATTGAAGGCGAACACTAAACGTGAGATTTCTAACATTGATGAGCAAACATTACGAAAAGTTACTACAAGTGTTATAAAATGTGTATTTACCTACATTCGGGTAACTAGGAATCAATTTCATCATTTATTTTAACGTTATTATTGAAAAATTATTATTATACAAATACCTGCATTATTATAGATGACAAAAGGTATAAAAGGTATAAAGGTTGACAAAAAAAAGACACTAAACAATAGATTGAAGGTGTCAGATAAGATATTCATAAAACTAAAATAAAAGTAGATATTGTAATGGTCTGAATAAAATTGAGAAAACTAATTATTAACGCAATAAGTGAGCTTTTAAAAAGACCAGAGCAGAACAACAGATGGATGGAAGAGAGAAGAAATCCTACACTCGAACAAGGTGAGGAGAATGTGGGTTGCAAAAAGAGTTTACAAAATTGTCCAACGTTACTTTACATGGTATAAATACCCCTATACGAAAAAACCTGGTGTGAAACACTCACACAACTTTCTCTTGCCAATGCAAATAATTAGAAATATAACCTAACATTAGTATAAAACATCACAAATAAACAAAGAACTAACCTCAAAAAACACAACCTTATTTTAATCATAAGTGAATGATGCAAAATAAAAATCAACCTCAGTTTGGCTTAAAAGTTCCAAAAATCACTCTTTCACGCTTAACACTAGGCTCTGTAAAGAAAATGCTTTAAATAAAAGTTTTAGATCTTTTAATTTCCTAGAAATTTGGTTATATACACTTTTGTCGTAAAATACATAGACTACTAAGGCTGAAACCTTAACAAAAAGATTCTTTTTACAGATTTTCATGAAAAAATTAGATACTCACTAATTGCCACTAAACTAAGCGTTACAGAAAAAAAATGTTTGAAAAACAGTTGTAGGATTTTTAATTCTTTACTACTTTTATCATATAAATTTTTGCGCGAAAATGCATATTAAAGCCGCAATCTTAAAAAAACATTTTTTTACGAGAAAACAGCCTCCTAAGAATTTCAGAGGTAATGGCACCTACCCTATCTTGTAGAGCATAAAAAATTTGGTAAATGAGGCGATTTTTAAAAAAATCCAAGGAGCCGTGTTTTTTTGTTTTACGTCCGACTGTTCTGCAATTACTGCTAATGCATGATTCTTGTAACGTATAAAAATATGGCGTGCCTGAATGGGATTCGAACATAAGACCGCATGATGAGAGGCGAGCACGTTACCAACTGCGCCAATGCGGCCGGCATTGAGCCGTTTTTGAGAAAATCGCAAAAAAGTGAAAAATTATAAGAATAAACTACTACTTTCGGTTGACCGATTTTGATGAAAATTTTCGTGTCGAGTCCGGCGGTAGTAATATATAACTTAAGTTTTAAGTTTCAACTTCGTACAATGTTCAGTTCTTGAGATATTTTGTTCACACGCAAACAAACACAAACACACACACACATATATACACACACACACACCAATCGCTGAAAACATGTTTTTTTTGGTTCAGCGGGTCTGAAAACGTGTATATTCGGTGAAAAATCAATTTCGAAAAATCGACATGAAAACAATACGTTATTCCTATATATTTCTTTCCTATATATTTATATAGGCAGAAGAAAGTAAAGAAACTCAAAACAAATCATAAAATATGAAATTGAAAATATTTTTCCCAGCAAAAAGTAGACTTACCTATTACATCCCATAATAAATTAACCTTTATTATTTAATACAAAAGAGTGAAGACCGAATCGTTACGATGTTAACAATGGCTGCTCTAGAATCAGTTTTACAAATCATTGTAACAAATTATACGGTAGGGTATTATTCTATAAAACAATGTATTACTGAAACAATAAGTCTCATCGAGTCTTCGGTTAGAAGTTAGCTACTACGCTCTCAAGTTTAAATCTTATTATTTGTTATCTTAATATTAATTATTATCAGTGTCATCTGGCTTGATTCAAATAATAGAAATTTTGTTATTTCTATCAGATTAAATTTCTAAGTAATGTATATTATGTTGCAACATTTTGGTCATCGAAAATAATGTAAGTCTTTTTGATTCAAATGATAAGACATTTTTTGAATAACCTTGATATAAAAATCTACACGTAGTAAAAGATTACAAAAAAAAAATCTGGTGTGAAACACTCACACGACTTTCTCTTGCCAATGTAAATAATGACCAATATAACCTAATATTAATAAAACATTAAAAATAAACATAAAACTAACCTGAAAAATCTGGTGTGAAACACTCACACAACTTTCTCTTGCCAATGCAAATGATTAATAATAAACCTAACATTATAAATGAAATATTAGAAATAAACAAAAACTAACCTCAAAAACATAACCTTATTTTAATCATGAGTGAATGACGCAAAATGACAATCGAACTCAGTTTGGCTTAAAAATACGGAAAATCACGCTTTCACGCTAAACTAGGCTCTGTAGAGAAAAATGCTTTAAACAAAAGTTGTAGATCTTTTAATTTTCTATAACTTTTATTATATACACTTTTGTCGTAAAATGCATACTAAGACCGAAATGTTAAAAAAATCGATTTTTCTCACGTTTTCGTGAGAAAAAAAAAACAGAAAATCGCAAATTACCGCTAAACTAAGCGTTATACAAAAAAATGTTTGAAACAGAAGTTGTAGGTTTTTAAATACTCTACAACTTTTATTATATAGGTTTTTGCGCTAAAATTTATATTAAAGCCGTACTCTTAAAAAAACAACGTTTTTACGTGAAAACAGCCTCACCGAGAATTTCAGCAAACATGGCGCCTACCCTACCTTGTAGAGAATAAAAAATTGAGTAAAATAGGCGATTTTAAAAAAAAATCGTAGGACCAGTTTTTGAGAAAATCGCAAAAAACTGAAAAATTATACGAATAAACTACTACTTCCGGTTGACCGATTTTGATGAAAATGTTCGTGTCGCGTCCGGTAGTGGTATGTAACTTAAGTTTCAAGTTTCAAGTTCGTACAATGTTCTGTTCTTGAGATATTCTGTTCACACACAGACACACACACACACACACACACAGACCAATCGCTAAAAACATGTTTTTTTTGGATTCAGGGGGTCTGAAAACGTATAGATCCGGTGAAAACTCGATTTCGAAAAATCGACATGAAAACAATACTTTCCTTCCTATATATTCATATAGGCAAGAGAAAGTAAAAAACGTAACAGAATTTTAATCATGAGTGTACGACGCAAAATAAAAGTTAACCACAGTTTGGCTTAAAATACGGACAATCACTCTTTCACGCTAAACTAGGCTCTGTAGAGAAAAATGCTTAAAAAGAGTTGTAGATCTTTTAATTTCCTATAAATTTGATTATATACATTTTTGTCGTAAAATGGATACTAAGGCCGAAATCTTAAAAAAATGATTTTTCACACGTTTTCGTGAGAAAAAAACAGAAAATCGCTTCTTACCGCTAAACTAAGCGTTATACAAAAACATGTTTAAAATAAAAGTTGTAGGATTTTAATTTAAAATCCTACAACTTTTTTATAACTTTTACAATTGTCGACAACTTTTATTATATACATTTTGCGCTAAAATGCACATTAAAGCTGCCATCTTAAAAAAACAAATTTTTTTACGTGAAAACAGCCTTACCAAGAATTTCAGCAAACATGGCGTCTATCCTACCATGTAGAGCATAAAAATTTAGTAAAACCAGGTGATTTTGAAAAAAATCGTAGGACCAGTTTTTGAAAAAATCGCAGAAAAGTGAAAAATGACACGAATAAACTACTACTTCCGGTTGACCGATTTTGATGAAAATGTTCGTGTCGGGTCCGGTAGTGATATGTATCCACACACAGACCAATCGCTAAAAACATGTTTTTTGGGTTCAGGGGGTCTGAAAACGTGTAGATTTGGTGAAAACTTGATTTCGAAAAATCGACATGAAAACAATACTTTCCTTTCTATATATTCATATAGGCAAGAGAAAGTAACAAAAGTATAACAAAAATTCTTGTCAGTAAGCTAAAGAAAGGAGAATAACGATTTTAGGATCGACATCTAATCAGAAATCCTAAAAAAACGAATAATAATAAAATTTATAGAAAAACTATAAGGCCAAATAAACCAACTTCTGGATAGATACACTAAAACCAGACATGAAAAATATTAAACATCACATTGAAATATTTCAAAATTTAAAACATTTGGAAAATTTCAAAAATAAAATTCAAAATTACAAGTCAACCCACCCGGTTGGTCTAGAGGTTAAGTCGTGACCACGAGTCAGCTGATTTTCGGAGACGAAGGTTCCTGGTTCAAATCCAAGTAAAAGTGTTAATTTATACGAATTTGAATACTAGACAGTGGTTACTGGTGTTCTTTGATGGTTGAGTTCAATTGACCACACTCTTTCAGGAATGGTCAGCCTGATTCTTTACAAGACTACAATCTTTACAAGACTACACCTCATACATATCATCCTCATATCATTGAGTCATGGGGTTGATTATTGTTCTTAAATTGAACAGATTGCAACGTACACCCATTAGGGTAAAAAACGAAAAATTATAAATCAAACCAATAAAACAAACAAACAAACAAGATATTTTTAGATGTAGAAGAAAGAAACAATAGGAATGAATGAAAAATTTTGATAAAAGAATAAAGCTGAAAAAACCTTAACACATACATGGTTCCATATTGATCGCTAAAGCAAAAAATAAATAACAATTTATGTATTTATTTTATAGTTTAATAGTTTTTTTTATAACTTTTTTGCATTTTTTAAGCCATTTCTTCGGTTTAAACTTCTCTTAACGGCCACTCGTATTTATGACCAATTCTTTTAAAAACCGATTTTATTTTGCCTAACGCCCAAGAATTTTTCAACCCTCTTAAACGACCGAACAACGATTGGCATTCCACTGATACTTTGATTTTGTTACAAAAATGGAATATTTAAATTCAACATTGGCTCTATCTTTCCGAGAAATTTGTTCAACGAAAGTACTATACATTTTTTAAGTTTATGTCCGAAGAATTTCTCAAAATTATTTCACAACTAAAGTAACAAGAGATAAGTATTTGATTATCTTGCACATAATTAAATAAATGCTATTCCAAAACATTTCTATTATCTCGCCCCAAACTGAACAAAATGCTTTCTTAAAATTATAAAATTCTACGGAATATCATAAAGTTTGAAGCTGAATTCATAACAGAAACGCTCTTTAAAAGGTATTTTGTACTTTCTACTGACGTAAGGAGAACAAAAAATGTTATTTCACATTAAAATCTGTGAGCTGACAATCTCATATTTTGATTCTGAGAGGCATGCAGTTTAAAGAAAAGGTACAAAGGTAACTTATTTTAGGATATAAGAAACCTTAATTGGATCGTGCACAAATTTCAAAGTAAACATATATCTGTATGTAAATTTGATGCCGTGAAAGTTATGTACATTATGGTGGGTTTTTACTTCAGGCGGAAATGATTAAAATATGATATTAACCGAATGATAACATTACCCATGATAATAATAAACGACCGAAAAATAATTAGTAATTTAAAGAACCATTTTTGAAAAAAAAATGTATATTTGTCATTGGATAAAAGTTCGTTTAACTTAAGAGCTCTGGCTTCTTTTTTTCCTTAACGTCCGACTGTTCTGCAATTACTGCTAATGCAGACGATGGAAGGATGAAATGATTTTTTATAACGTATGAAAATATGCCGTGCCTAAATGGAATTCGAACCCAAGACCGCGTGATGAGAGGCAAGCACGTTACCAACTACGCCAATGCGGCCGGCACACACTATATGGCTAATTGCAAAAAACCCGCTTGGAAATGTTGATAAATCGGATTTTCCAAAAACCAATCAGATGAGTATATTTGGGTTCAGAACGAATCATAATCATTCGCTAATAATTAAAATAATTAAAATGTGTTAACTAAAACCGATTTGTGCGTTGCGTATTGAAGCAGTTTCTCTGTGATCGGTAAATCACGGGTACAATTACTATCAGTTTGTAAGTAAGAACTAATTATTTTATTGTAAACGGCCATCTTTTTAAGTTTTGTTTAAGCCCTGGTCAAGTTTTGCAACATTTTTTTATTGATATAGTTTGTTTTTAAATTAAGCAGCATATTGAAATTTTTTAGCTGTTATAACTGTAATATGTCCACAACAGGCAGGTGAAGTGTTAAATTATTGCACTCGATCCGCTAGTTCCAGGGCTATAACAAATAGTTCTGTTTCTTATCACATGGTCAGTTATATGACTGACACATTTAAGAACAGAAGAGGTGGAGGTGCAAAAAAACACTAGTCAGAGTTATCTCTTTTAAAAGTAACGAATTTCATTATACAGCCAGACCCTGTGGTGAATGAAGTAAAGATGTAATTTGCAGGGTGGATCGTAGATGCTTTTCGGAGGGCTTAGCATTCTGATAAGTATACTTTTCCACTCAGTGAGGAAGGAAAATATAAACCACCACACTCTTCGTTTTACTTAGTAAAGTCTCAAGAGATTCAAATCAGCCTTTTGGCTGATGACCTAAGCAACACATAACTATAATAATTAATTTAAGTGAATAATTTGTCAATAAAATTTGTTATAAATCTAAAGGAGGTTTGTCATTTAAAAATAACCAGATTTTGAACGAACCTAGAATAAACGTCGCAGTATATTCTACAGATATTGTTCATATAACAATAACTGGTAACCGGTACTCTAGTACTAATTGCCTGCATTTTTGTCGTCATTTACTGATAACTATACTTTTAGATTAATTTTTACAACACAAATTTAATTTAAGATATTAAGTTACAAATTAAGAACAGAAAATGCATTTAAATGGGTTTTAAAAAGGAAAGGAAAGTAAATATTTATGTTGTATCTATTTACATTGACTAAATTAACCATTACGTCTCTATATTTTATTGAATGAATGATTCAGTATAAAATCATTTTTCTATAAAATGAACTCCAATAGCAAGTCTTCATTTGGAATTGATGGAAAATACGGTTAAGAATAAAAGAAATACTTTTCTATTAGATAATATATCTCTGAAAATATATTTTAGTCTAACAAAAAATTAAATTTTCAATTTATAACCTTTTAACCTACCACATAAACTTATAAGTAAATTTGAACAAAACTTTTCCTCTAAAAGCCAAGCAACTATGAAGCTGTTGGTATACTAGAACACATTCTCCTATTCTTGTAAACTTTACAAAAGATTTTTGATTAAAGTAAAAGGATATTAACCTGAGATAGTTTAACGGAGTAGAGCAAGTGTATGTTGCAAAAGAACCATTGTTACAAGTAAAAAATTTAATTTCAAATAACATTACTAATACAATATATATCATCAATTTAAAAAACAAAATAAAAAACCGGACACCAGAATAAACGTTACAATATATTGTAATTAAAAATCTGGTGTGAAACACTCACACAACTTTCTCTTGCCAGTGCAAATAATTAACAATAAACCTAACATTAGTAATAAAAAATAAGAACAAAAAAAACTATCCTCAATAAACATAACCTAATTTTAATCATGAGTGAAAGACGCAAAATGAAAATCGTGCTCAGTTTGGCTTAGAAATACGGAAAATCACTCTTTCTCTCTAAACTAGGCTCTGTAGAGAGAAAAATGCTCTAAATAAAAGTTGTAGATCTTTTAATTTTCTATAAATTTAATTATATACACTTTTGTCGTAAAATGCATACTAAGGCCGAAATGTTAAAAAATCGATTTTTCTCACGTTTTCGTGAGAAAAAAACAGAAAATCGCAAATTACCGCTAAACTAAGCGTTATAAAAACAAATGTTTAAAATAAAAGTTGTAGGTTTTTATATTTTCTACAACTTTTATTATATAAATTTTTGCGCTAAATTGCATATTAAAGCCGTAATCTTAACAAAACTATGTTTTTACGTGAAAACAGTCTCACCCAGAATTTCAGCAAACATGACGCCTACCCTATCTTGTAGAGAATAAAAAATTGAGTAAACCAGGCGATTTTAAAAAAAATCGTAGGACCAGTTTTTGAGAAAATCGCAAAAAAGTGAAAAATTACATGAATAAACTACTACTTCCGGTTGACCGATTTTGATGAAAATGTTTGTGTCGGGTTCGGTAGTGGTATGTAACTTAAGTTTTAACTTTCAAGTTCGTACGATGTTCCGTTCTTGAGATATTTTGTATACACACACAGACACACAGACACACACACACACACACACACACACGCACGCACACACACTCACACACATACACACACATACACACACACACACACGCACAGACACACACACACACACACACACACACACACACACACACACTTACACACACACGCACGCACGCACACACAGACACACACACAGACCAATCGCTAAAAACATGTTTTTTGGGTTCAGGGGGTCTGAAAACATATAGATCCGGTGAAAACTCGATTTCGAAAAATCGACATGAAAACAATACTTTCCTTCCTATATATTCATATAGGCAAGAGAAAGTAAAAAGCATATAAGTCAGTACCTGATAATGATTATCATGCAATATCTCGCTTACCTGTATACACGAGCAATTGCTCGCCTTGGAGGTTTGTTTACATGGTTTACGTGAAGCAGACCGCGCCTGCACCTTATTAAGTGAATGTTATGTTCAGTATTTTAATTTTATTCCAGGTTCATTCGGATCTGGTTATTAGATAGAAGAGAAGATATTAGGTAGAAGAGAACTTCCTTTTAAACTTATAATAAGTATTTATTAACAATTTAATTAATTACAATAAATAATCAAAGTTATAATTACCAGTAATTAACATTAAATGACGTAAACAAATTTGAATACAAAATATTATTAAAAACTTAACACGACACACTCACACGACTTTCTCGTGCCAATGAAAATAATAAACGACATAACCTAACATTAGTAATAAAACATTAGAAATAAACAAAAAATATAACTTTATTTTAATCATGAGTGAATGATGCAAAATGAAAATCAACCTCAGTTTGGCTTTAAAATACGGAAAATTACTCTTTCACGTTAAACTAGGTTCTTTAGAAAAAACTGTTTTAAATGAAATTTGTAGAACTTTTAATTTCCTACAAATTCGATTACGTACACTTATGACGTTAAATATTGAAATCTAAAAAATCCATTTTGTTTAAATAATTTTTTTACTTTACAGTAAACTATTTATAAAATAAATATAATGTTTTGTAGAAATAGGTACAAGTAAAATTTGTGTGAGATACTTATCAGTCTTTCATAGTAAATTTCATTTTTTTTTTTACTCTTGAGTACCTGATCAGTTTCTCACCTAAAGAACAGCGCCAAAAAATTTAAGCATTACAATACTCTAGACTTGAAAGAAAATTAATGAAAAAATCTGGTGTGAAACACTCACACAACTTTCCCTTGCCAATGAAAGTAATTTAAACAATATAACCTAACATTAGTAATAAAACATTAGAAATAAACAAAAAACTAACCTCAAAAAACATAACCTAATTTTAATCATCAGTGAAAGACGGAAAATGAAAATCAACCTGTTTGGCTTCAAAATACGGAAAATCACTCTTTCTCGCTAATTTAGGCTCTGTAGAGAAAAATGCTCTAAATAAAAGTTGTAGATCTTTTAATTTTCTATAAATTTGATTACGCACACTTTTGTGATAAAATGAATACTAAGCCCGAAATCTTAAAAAAATCAATTTTTCACACGTTTTCGTGAGAAAAAAACAGAAAATTTCTAATTATTGCTAAACTAAGCGTTATACAAAAAAAATGTTTGAAATAAAAGTTGTAGAATTTTAAATTCTCTACAACTTTTATTATATAAATTTTTGGGCTAAAATGCATATTAAAGCCGTAATCTTGAAAAACAACGTTTTTACGTAAAAACAGTCTCACCAAGAATTTTAGCAAACATACCGCCTACCCTATCTTGTAGAGAATAAAAAATTTAATAAACCAGGCGATTTTTAAAAAAATCGTAGGACCAGTTTTTGAGAAAATTGCAAGAAAGTGAAAAATTACACGAATAAACTACTACTTCCGGTTGACCGATTTTGATGAAAATGTTCGTGTCGGGTCCGGTAGTGGTATGTAACTTAAGTTTTAAGTTTCAAGTTCGTACGATGTTCCATTCTTGAGATATTCTGTTCACACACACACACCCCCACACACACACCCCCACACACACACACACAGCCACACACACAAACACCCCCCCCCCACACACACCCACCCACCCACCCACACACACACACACACACACACACACACACACACACAACCACCAATCGCTAAAAATATGTTTCTGGGTTCAGGGGGTCTGAAAACGTATAGATCCGGTGAAAACTCGATTTCTTAAAATCGACATGAAAACAATACTTTTCTTCCTATATATTCATATAGGCAAGACAAAGTAAAAAGCAAAGGACCCATAAAAAGAGGTAAGGGTTTTCTAAGCAAAATTGCAAAAATTGCCTTGGGAACAATTGCCAGTTAAACTGTAACTAGTAGATCCATGTGGGATTGAATTATGTATTTCAGGTGTTATAATTTCTTGACATGTCCTATACGCCCTCGGGAGTCTCCTGAACGCAATTTACAAAATATGGGTTTGAAGAAAACGATCATAAGGTATATTTTATTTTAATATGTATCTAGGTACAGATCCCTAATGCCCCGTTTTGAGGTTAAGTTGTTAATTACCTTATAAATATTTACAGAAAATCTGGTGTGAAACACTCACACAACTTTCTCTTGCTTATGTAAATAATAAAAAATAATCCTAAAATTAGTAATAAAACATTAGAAATAAACAAAAAACTAACGTCAATAAACATAACCTAATTTTAATCATGAGTGAAAGACCCAAAATGAAAATCGACCTCAGTTTGACTTAAAAATACGGAAAATCACTCTTTCTCACTAAACTAGGCTCCGTGGAGAAAATGCTATAAATAAAAGTTGTAGATCTTTTAATTTTCTATAAATTTAATTATATACACTTTTGTCGTAAAATGCATACTAAGGTCGAAATCTTAAAAAAATCGATTTTTCACACATTTTCGTGAGAAAAAAACAAAAAAATCGCAAATTACCGCTAAACTAAGCGTTATACAAAAAATTGTTTGAAATAAAAGTTGTAGAATTTTGATTTCTCTACAATTTTTGTTATATAAATTGTTGCGCTAAAATGCATATTAAAGCCGTAATCTTAAAAAAACAACGTTTTTACGTGAAAACAGCCTCACCAAGAATTTCAGCAAACATGGCGCCTACCCTTTCTTGTAGAGAATAAAAAATTGAGTAAACCAGGCGATTTTAAAAAAAAATCGTAGGACCAGTTTTTGAGAAAATTGTAAAAAAGTGAAAAATTATACGAATAAACTACTACTTCCGGTTGACCGATTTTGATGAAAATGTTCGTGTCGCGTCCGGTAATGGTATGTAACTTAAATTTCAAGTTTTAAGTTCGTACGATGTTCCGTTCTTGAGATATTCTGTTCACACACACACACGCGCGCGCGCGCGCGCACGCACACGCACACCCACACGCGCGCGCGCGCGCACACACACACACACACACACAGACCAATCGCTAAAAACATGTTTTTTGGGTTCTGGGGGTCTGAAAACGTATAGATCCGGTGAAAACTCGATTTCGAAAAATCGACATAAAAACAATACTTTTCTTCCTATAGCCTATATTCATATAGGCAAGAGAAAGTAAAAAATTGAATTTGTTTAACAACAGAATACATCATAATTATTGTTTTTTTTTTCAATTTATAGACAATTTTGCTATATATTTTTATATAACCAATGGGGAATTTGACAATTTGCCTTTAATATCTATGAATAAATGTATGACATTTATTATACATACATTTTATATGTATGCATATTGGTCTAGAGAGTAGCGTTGTATGGAAAGGAAATAGGAATAAATGGGGTGAGAAAAAAACAAGAAATTCAAGAAGATGCATCGGAGATGTTGAATCGATGAAAATTAAGTGTTGGGTAAAAAAGAATATTGAGATATAGTGGGTGTCCCACGAAGAGGTTACTATTTTTGAATTAATATGCCGGACGTATCGCATACTCTACAGACTGGAAAGTTTACAGTTTGTGTTATAATAAATAGATAAGTAAAAATCTGGTGTGAAACACTCACACAACTTTCTCTTGCCAGTGCAAATAATTAACAATAAACCTAACATTATTAATAAAATATTAGAAATAAACAAAAAACTAACTCCAATAAACATAACCTTATTTTAATCATGAGTGAAAGACGCAAAATGAAAATCGAACTCAGTTTGGCTTAAAAATAAGGAAAATCACTCTTTTACGCTAAACTAGGCTCTGTAGAGAAAAATGTTCTAATTAAAGTTGCAGATCTTTTAAATTTCTATATATTTGATTATATACATTTTTAATATAAAATGCATACTAAGGCCGAAATCTTAAAAAAATCGATTTTTCACACGTTTTCGTGAGAAAAAAACAGAAAATTGCTTATTACTGCTAAACTAAGCGTTATACAAAAAAATGTTTGTAATAATAGTTGTAGGTTTTTTAATTCTCTACAACTTTTATTATATACATTTTTGCGTTAAATTGCATATTTAAGCCGTAATCTTAAAAAAACAACGTTTCTACGTGAAAACAGCCTCACCAAGAATTTCAGGAAACATGACGCCTACCCAATCTTGTAGAGAATAAAAAATTGAGTAAACCAGGCGATTTTTAAAAAAATCGTAGGACCAGTTTTTGAGAAAATCGCAAAAAAGTGAAAAATTATACGAATAAACTACTACTTCCGGTTGACCGATTTTGATGAAAATGTTCGTGTCGGGTTCGGTAGTGGTATGTAACTTAAGTTTCAAGTTTTACGTTCGTACGATGTTCCGTTCTTGGGATATTCTGTTCACACACACACACACACACACACACACACACACACACAGACCAATCGCTAAAAACATGTTTTTTGGGTTCAGGGGGTCTGAAAACGTATAGATCCGATGAAAACATGATTTCGAAAAATTGACATGAAAACAATACTCTTCTTCTTATATATTCATATAGGCAAGAGAAAGTAAAAAAGTACCATCGATTTTCATTTGCTTATGATTAATCAAAGCAAAATGGCGGAAAGTAATTTTATTTGCATAACCATTTCAAATTGTTGATTTGTTACAATATTAGTTAAGTAAAAAAATGAAAGAAATATGAAAGTGATAAATTATTATTGATCACAATTTGTTTCATTAACCTTTATTCGAACTAATCTCCATCAATAGCTATGCACTGATAGCAACGAAACAAAAATGAGTCATAAACGTTTTTGAAAAATTGCCGAGGTATCAACAGCAAGTTCCTCTTCAATCAGCCTCATTAATTCATTATCTGTTGCAATGGTGTGAGAATAAACTTTTTCCTTCAAAAAGCCCCATAGGAGAAAAAATCGCAAACAGACATGTCTGGCGATGTTGGAGGCCAGTCCATTAGGCCGCTGCCACCACCTACCCAATGGTTAGGAAGATTTTGGTTTAAAACCGCTTTGGTCATATTAGCCTAATTTGAAGGAGCTCCGTCATGCTGGAAAAAACGTCCTGCACCTCCGCCTGAGAAAGATGAGGAACTGTGTGATTAGTTAAAAATTGATTTGGAATGGCAAAAACAGCTGTTTTTTTTCTATCTGAATCCTGTTGTAAATATAAGTGTTTTTATCCACAAGATTATTGTTCATTTTTTACTTTCTCTTGCCAATATGAATACATAGGAAGGAAAGTAATGTTTTCATGTCGATTTTTCAAAATTGAGTTTTCAACGGATCTACGCGGGTTTAGGCACCCTGAACCCAAAAAATATGTTTTTAGCGATTGGTGAGTGTGTGTGTGTGTGTGTGAAAAGAATATCTCAAGAACGGAACATCGTACGAACTCAAAACTTGAAATTTACGTTAGATACTACTAGAGGACCCGACACAAACCTTTTCATCAAAATCGGTCCACCGGAAGTAGTAGTTTATATGAGTAATTTTTCACTTTTTGCGATTTTCTCAAAAATGGCTCCGACGATTTTTTAAAAAATCGCCTCATTTACTACATTTTTATGCTCTACAAGATAGGGTAGGCGCCATATCTGCTGAAAGTCTTAGAGATGTTTTCTCGGTAAAAAAGTTAGTTTTTAAGATTGCAGCTTTAATATGCATTTAAACGCAAAAATTTATATAATAAAAGTTGTAAAAAATTTTAAATCTTACAACTTTCATTCTAAACATTTTTTTATATAGGTTTATAGCGGTAATTAACGATTTTCTGTTTTTTCTCACGAAAACGTGTAAAAAGTCGATTTTTTAAAAGATTTCAGCCTTAGTATGCATTTTATGATAAAAGTGTATATTATAATTTATAGGAAATTAAAAGATTTATAACTTTTATCTATTAGAATTTTTCTCTACAGAGCCTAGTTTAGCGTGAAATAGTGTTTTCCGTTTTTTTAAGCCAAACTGAGGTTGATTTTCATTTTGCGTCTTTCACTCATGATTAAAATTAGGTTATGTTTATTGATATTAGTTTTTTATTTATTTCTAATGTTGTATTACTAATGTTAGATAATATTGTTCATCATTTGCATTGGCAAGAAAAAGTTGTGTGATTGTTTCACAACAAATTTTTAATATTATTTTTATATTCCGCCATTTTGTTTTGATTAATTATAAGCAAATAAAACCTGAGGGTACTTTTTACATATCTATTTATTATAATTTTGTAAAGTTATAGGCCCATAGTCCATAGAGCGTGCGATACGTCCGGCATATTAATTAAAAAATCTGGTGTGAAACACTCACACAACTTTCTCTTGCCAATGCAAATAATTAACAATAAACCTAACATTAATAATAAAATATTAGAAATAAACAAAAAACTAACCTCAAAAACATAACCTTATTTTAATCATGAGTGAATGATGCAAAATGAAAATCAACCTCAGTTTGGCTTAGAAATACGGAAAATCACTCTTTCTCTCTAAACTAGGCTCTGTAGAGAAAAATGCTTTAAATAAAAGTTGTAGATCTTTTAATTTTCTATAAATTAAATTATATACACTTTTGTCGTAAAATGCATACTAAGGCCGAAATCTTAAAAAAATCAATTTTTCACACATTTTCGTGAGAAAAAAACAGAAAATCGCAAATTACCGCTAAACTAAGCGTTATACAAAAAATTGTTTGAAATAAAAGTTGTAGAATTTTCAATTCTCTACAACGTTTATTATATAAAGTTTTGCGCTAAAATGCATATTAAAGCTGTAATCTTAAAAAAACAACGTTTTTACGTGAAAACAGCCTCACCCAGAATTTCAGCAAACATGACGCCTACCCTATCTTGTAGAGAATAAAAAATTAAGTAAACCAGGCGATTTTAAAAAAAATCGTAGGACCAGTTTTTGAGAAAATCGCAAAAAAGTGAAAAATTACACGAATAAACTACTACTTCCGGTTGACCGATTTTGATGAAAATGTTCGTGTCGCGTCCGGTAGTGGTATGTAACTTAAGTTTCAAGTTCGTACGATGTTCCGTTCTTGAGATATTCTGTTCACACACAGACACACACAGACACACACACAGACCAATCGCTAAAAACATGTTTTTTGGGTTCAGGGGGTCTGAAAACGTATAGATCCGGTGAAAACTCGATTTCGAAAAATCGACATGAAAACAATACTTTCCTTCCTATATATTCATATAGGCAAGAGAAAGTAAAAATAGCAACTTCTTCGTGGGGCACCCGGTATATAATAACATAGGAATAATCTTATAATATTGAGAAGAGAAAGATCATAAGACGCTTATGAGATCCAGTCTATAATTTGTGTCTGTTAAATTATTATTTAGAAGGTTCGTTAAATATTTGGGAATAAAAATTGAATATCTCTTTTGCTTGGAAGTTCACGTACAAGATATTTACCGAAAAAACAGAGAACTAAAATTTTATTTAAGATGTTAAGAGACTTGGGTCAAAGAACGTTAAACAACGTATAATTTTCCACTATCCAATTTATATACAAGTTACGAAATACTGAAAAGGGGCAGTATAGATACTGAAATCACGAGTTTGCCTTTTGCGTATGTGTGGGCTGTGGTGAAGGGAAATGATATATTTGCAGCGCTGCCAACCTCAACAGTAAGACACTGCTCGTACATTTCACTACCGTTAAGTTTCTACAAACATTTTGTAAGCTGTGGTTTATTCCGAGAAAATGTATTCTTCATAAACCTTATAAGAAATAAATATGTCCTGTAATATTGCCTATAAGTAGCTTAATTTAATGACTAGAAATGTTTGATTTACTGTAATTACGAATGAATCACCTTCTTTAGGCCTACTATTGCTGTCACCGGCGTTTTCATTATCAGTCTCTCTAGTTTCTACCTAACCGTTTTATTTTTTTTACCAGTTGTCAACAAAAATTGAAGAATAGTTTCTTCACGTTCTTAATTTCCTTCTTTGTTTTTCGAATTGTGAAAAGAAAAACATCACAGTAGTTAGCCGCTCGCTCTCGGCTTTTGTTAAGAGGCACAGATTGGCATTTTTGTTTAGTTTCAACTTCATAGCATATTATTACATTCCATATTAGATTTCATTCAACACTGTGAATAGTTCGACCACGTTTTCGAGAAACCGACATATCTGTAACTAACAGTTAACCTACAAAAGGTTCCGCGATATACTATACATGCTGTGGGTGTGGTATAAGTTGTTAAGTTTGTCGTAATGAAATCAAAGCAGTTGGGCATGCGCACTGATGCTTTTCCCCCTTTACCCCTCGTTGCAAACAAGGGCAAACTCGTGACTCAAGTGACTATACCACTCAAGTTTAGTTAGATCCTTGGAGAAATAGCAATAGCTCTTTTGCGAGAAACTGGCAAAAATCAGTCTATGAGCAACTGCTCAAGGATGTCCCGGGAATTAATTACAAAGGCGCACATTACTTTCTTAGGAATGTCAAAGAAGTTTTAATAATATCTACAGATCAGTGGCTATTGCTACACTACTAGTAATAGAAACTTAGTTCTTCCACGTCTGGCAAATTAAAACTGCTCTTTACTACGTCTATTTTCACCTGTTGTTGTTGTTGTTTAGGTCAACAGCCGAAAGGCTGGTTTGAACCTGTAGAGGTTTTACTAAGTAAAACGAGGAGTGAGGTGGTTTACCATTGCCTTCCTCACTGAGTGGAAAAGTACGCTTAACAGCATGCCGGGCCCTCTGAAAAGCACATATTCTCCACTCTGCAAATGACACCTTCACTTCATTCACCACAGGGTCTGGCTGTATAGTGAAATTCATTACTTTCAGAGAAGATAACTCTGACTAGTGTCTTTTACACCTCTACCTCTTCTGTTCTTAAATGATTCAGTCATTTAATTGGCTGACCATGTGATAAGAAACAGAACTATTTATTTTAGCCCTGCAACAAACAGATTGAGTGTAAATAATTTGACACTCCACCTGTCTGTTATGGGCAGATTTTCACCTAAAATGTATAATTTGCTTATTTTACAATAATAAACTTAAGCAGTAGTAAGTTAAAAACTTAAACAATTAGTGTACACGAATGAAAAATAAAATTTAGGAAGAGAAAACATAAAACATTTAAAATAAATACTGACTCATTTATTTATATTTTTTAAGTTTAGCTAATTAAATTTTTACGTTTAATACGTTTAGACTGTAGCCTATTTAGTAATTGCATGGTTTTAAGACCTTAGTTTTATTATCATCTTGATTGTACGGTATTACTGAATAAAAGAACAAAATACCTACCCTAGGAAATAGCTTTTAGTCATAGCTGGATGGGTCAATTTCCTCCAGCTCGTATAATGTGAATTATTTTAATGTATTACAGTTGTTAGAAAGAATGGCCATCAGTTGATATTCTGACTTCAATAATAGTAGTTTTTGATATTTTAGAAATAGAAAGGAAATAAATTGTGTACTGTGTGAAGTGATACGTATTGAACAAGGCTAATTGAGATGATTGAATAGGAATTCGTGGGAATTGAAACTAGTAGAAATATTTTTTAATTTAAATTCCTTCTACCAAATTCTAGACAAATGGAAAAAGTTTTTCAAGGGTCTCAGTTGTTTGGAAAAACTATTAGGCAGCAGGTGTAAAAACAGTTATCACCTTCGTAGTGAATAAGTTAATATTTGTACTGTGAATGGAAAATTAGTCTGGTCGAGCCATTTCGAAATAATGTTATT
The DNA here is from genome assembly GCA_035578175.1 of Catonia carolina. NCBI lineage: Eukaryota > Metazoa > Arthropoda > Insecta > Hemiptera > Achilidae > Catonia > Catonia carolina. The sequence goes on along the minus strand of JAQMRL010000007.1, from coordinate 34,548,234 downwards.
ACGGGACTGGTTCTGAATTGTGTTAATAGTGCGAGTGCGTACGTGTGATATTAAGTGATTGTGGATATGTAAATCATTTGTTTTTATTGTTAAGTGACAGTTTATTAATAATTATAGTCAAGCTTAGTTTAATTTTAAGTCTAGTAATTCATTTAATTGAAGTATCTGACTGTACTTGTTAGTAGTCAAAGTTTCATAATTAATCGTAATTATTAGTTGTCAATAAATAATTGTTACAAATTTGTTTATTATTTAGCTCTAACCAGATCTCGAATGAACCTAAGCTTAGATATTTAGTATATTTAATAACTGCCCATAACAGACACGTGGAGTGTCAAATTATATACTCTCAATCTGTTCGTTGCTGGGCTAAAATAAATAGTTCTGTTTCTTATCACATGGTCAGCCAATTAAATGACTGAATCATTTAAGAACAGAAGAGGTAGAGATGTAAAAGATACTAATCAGAGTTATCTCCTCTGAAAGTAATGGATTTCATTATACAGCCAGACCCTGTGGTGAATGAAGTGAAGGTGTCATTTGCAGACTGGAAAATACGTTCTTTTCAGAGGGCCCGGCATGCTGATAAGCGTACTTTTCTATTCAGCGAGGAAGGCACTGGTAAACCACCTCACTCCTCGTTTTACTTAGTAAAACCTCTACAGGTTCAAACCAGCCTTTCGGATGATGACCTAAACAACAAAATTTAATACAAAATCAACAGAAATCATTCGGATGATCAAAATTTCTGGTGACATATCAGAAACTTTGCAAATTGACTGCATGATATATATTAAATAAGATTTCATAAAAATTAATTATAAATTTATTCAATTATGAGTTTCAAAAAAAGAAATTGCTAAAATAATTTGCAGTAACAAGCTTTAGATTCCTTTTGTTAAATGTACTTGAAAGAGAAACTAACAGAAAGGAAAGCAGAAATGTGAAGGGCTGCTTAACATTTTCCATGTCTGAACCCATGATCATTAGCGCTGTAGAATACAGTGCAAAGATTCTATACCATCTTAGTTTAAAATTTCATAACCACTTCTTTATTTAAGTGGCAAGTGAATACAACGTTTACTTGAATAAACAAGAAAAATAATACATTATTTCTGTATCTGTGTTTATCAGAACTTTTGTATTTTTGTGTCTCGATAACAAAACTAGAATTTAAACGATCGCAATTTATTTTAAAGCATAACATAACAGTATTACATGTAAAATATAGTAGTACCTCGTTTAACCGGATGTCCTGATTATTCGGCTCCTATCTGGATCGGAAATTTTTTTTTTATTCATAAACAATTCTCAATATTCCTCTACAGTATTTTAACAGTACATAGTGTATACAGTGCATACAGTTTTTTAACAATACTACGATCTAGAAACAGTACATAGTACGGTATGTACTGTTGTAAGATACAATAATAGTCCAACAATAAAAATTATGGTAATTTATAATTACTATTATTTCCAGTATTTCGATAAAACCCCAACCAAGTTTGCACGAGGGAAAACCCCGTAGTTAGTTACATTAGCATAACATTTAGAAAAAAGGTTGTAAAATATAGCCAACTGTCAATCATCTGGTTTGGGGTGTATTCTTTAAATGGACGTGTGTTTACCCTTTTCTATATTTGGGCTTTTTTTTACCCCACCAACTTTAAGAGAATCGTCGGGGTGGTTCTTTTTTTGTTACTGGAGGCTGGTCAACAAGAGATTTCAAGTTTTTCGAAGGGTATAATAAACCTCCTTTAGATTTATAAAAAATGCTTATTGACAAATTATTTACTTATATTAATTATTACAGTTATGTGTTGTTTAGGTCATCATCCGAAAGGCTGATTTGAACCTTTAAAGACTTTACTAAGTAAAACGAAGATTGTGGTGGTTTACATTTTCCTTCCTCACTGAGTGGAAAAGTATGCTTATCAGATTGCTACGCCCACCGCAAAGCATCTACTTTCCCCCCTGCAAATGACATCTTCCTTCATTCACCACAGCGTCTGGCTGTATAATGGAATTCATTACTCTCAGAGGAGGTAACTCAGACTAGTTACTTTTATTATACCTCTATCTCTTCTGTTCTTAAATGCGTCAGTCATATAACTGACGATGTGATAAGAAACAGAACTATTATTTGTAGCCCTGGAACTACCGGGTCGAGTGCAAGTAATTTAACTCTTCATCTACCTGTTCTGGCCATTTTATACAGTTGGCATAGTTTAATATTCCAAGTGTATAGTTATAATATAATATACCGTACTATTAAAGCAATAGTGCCCCAAAGTAAAGGTCGCTCGCACGTTACTGTATTTTTGCTTCGTGAGTCATCTCTGGACAACATCGTGGCGTACTAGGACCATCATTTCGACACCACACAGGGTGAACATATATGATGATGCATTTAAAATTGTATATAATTTGTAAGTCATTAAAATTTCCTTATGTCAAAATTTTGTTTTGTTTTTTCTCCGACTGTTTTGCAATCACTGCTACTGCAGACGATGAGAAAGGTGATAGATGGAAATGAATGATGAAAAATGCTAGACCTGACCGGGAATCGAAATCGGGACCCTGGCGTAGAAGACAGTTGGATGTTCAATTTGCTGATCCTTTGTCGCAGATTGTGTTCAACACCGGCCACATGATAAAAATATAATAAATATTTACAAGTACTTGAAAAAAGTGCTTACTTAGGCACATACACATAACGTAGTGCTATAATGGCCGAGAGAAAACCAATTTTTGGATCCCTAGCTGATCCTCTTTTTATTAAGTGAACTCATGGCATAACACAAAATGTTAATGTATCATTCAACAAAGTTTAATGGACAAGGTTACCAAAACGTAAGTTTGTGGGAATGAAAACTCTAAAGTTGGGAGTTTTTCAACGTATCATGTTTCAATATTGAAGCTACATAATGTTGTTGTAATAAGGAAGATAGGAACAAAACCTGAAAAAGTTATGATAATGGCTGTAGAAAAACTTGATAGGGAACGTTTCAGAAATTGTGACCGAGCAATGTCTGTTATGAAAATCAACCTAAAAGGAAAAGGAGATTGTCCAGAAAACATCTGGACAATAATAACCTGAGTGATAATGAAGCTGGATTGTTCTAAGGTAAGTGTATGTTCCTTACATCCCACCAGTTTTTCTTTGCTTTTTTGACAAATAATTATGTATTTTTATGACAAAATAAAAAAAAGAATTTTCTGAAAAACCATCGCAGATAATATGATAACATTTTCAAGGTGTGTCGATGTTATAAGAATTTATTTATTTATTTCTCATTACGATACGAAAATCATTATAATACAATATTAATTTCATCAATTATAATTACTCGTGGGGGTGAATTAATCTACCCCACTATTATTTCCCATTTTCAAGGGTAGATCAATTTAGTGCTTAAGTTAACTTGCTAGGTATAACATAATGGTTCGTTTTTGTGTAATTGGCACGAAAATTTCGAATACTTGGAAATTTAAACTTAAATAACAAACAAAAATTTTAGGTAATATCTACGATTGAAATGCTCCCACTCATCTGTATGACAAAAAATGATTGAGATACAGATATTTTAAGGATTGCTCCTTTCTATATATTCATATAAGTAAGAGAAAGTAAAAATAAAAACGAAGAAAATAATCTGCCAAGCAATAGTGGACCCATTAATGACTTATGGAGCAGAATGTTGGCAAATTATTAAAAAAAAAGCAAGAATAGGTTGAAGGGTGAAAAAAATTGGTTTTTGAAAACACTTCAAAACTCAATATTTAATTAGTTTTTTTAATTAAAGAAAAGACAAAAAATAAAATAAGAACCTACAACATGAGACCAGTTGCGGTTCTTCACTATAAAAATTGACAAAGATATGGTGGTACACCGTACTGAAAAAGGGGTGAAATTAGTTTTTTCGCAAATACCTCAAAACAATTTGTTGAGATGTAAATTTATTGAAGTTTTTTAAAGGCATTTGCAAAAAAAGTTATTTAAAAAAATTAGTATTGAAAAAATATTTTAAAGAATTCAGACAACGTACAACAAATTGGTGCATATGCAATCAAAACGCCAGGAAATAGAATTTTGGAGATATTTGACTTCTTTTTAGTTTATTTTACTCATAGCATAAGAGGCTTCAAGTTTGTATGAAAGTTTGGTTGAACCCGAGAAAGAATTCGCTTCATTAGTTGATCAAAATCACACCCACGAATGCGTGCGCGCGCGCGCGCGCACACACACACACACACCCAATAGCACGTATGATCCTTATAATATTGTTTTTATTTATATAGAACAATGTTTACAAAGAAGAAATAAGGAACACAAAATAATAACGCTCAAAAGAAATATGTCACTATACAAGCATGCGTTATTGGTTACCGCCGGAGGCTTTACCTTCGTTTGAGTTTGTATTTTGTGCCAAACAATTTTATTTATTTTGGCTGAATCATCTCTTTTCAATAATAAAAAATGTTATTGTTCAGTACCGGACCTTTGTAAAAGTATCTTTAATTTTATAACTACTAAAAGAGTTGTTTTATATAACCTATGTTTTACTATTCTATAATGTGTAAAGTTATCAGCTTGCTAGCGTAATGCTTTAATGTGAGTCATGTACAAAAAATTTAACCAAATACAAATCATTATCCCAATGTATACTTATTTTAAGCAGGGATTCTCAAGCTGCTGCCGCATTCCGCACCTAATGTCTACTTCAGTCTGTTCCACCAGTCATCCTCCTACTCCCGCCCTCTCTGCAGCATAAGATCTCTCACCAAGTTCAGCAGGGTCTCCCTCTTTTCCTCCCAGCGGCTGGCTGGTAGTTGAGGATCCTTTTCGACCACCTTACCTCTTCCACTCGACGTACATGACCACACCAAACCAATTTTCTTTTCTCTATCATTTCTACAACTGTATCGCGCACCTCATCTTGAGCTTTTACTTCTTCATTTTTCACATGTTCCAGCCAAAAGATTCTACCAGCTCTTCTCAAATAATCCATCTCTAACTGCCTTCAACCTATTCTTGTTTTTTTTATAATTTGCCAACATTCTGCTCCGTAAGTCATTAAGGGGTCCACTATTGCTTGCCAGATTATTTTCTTCGTTTTTATTTATACTTTCTCTTGCCTATATGAATATATAGAAAGGAAAGTATTGATTCCATGTCGATTTTTCTTAATTTCTTGAGTTTCTCGGTAAAATTTTTCGAGTTATCACCGGATCTACACGTTTTCAGACCCCCTGAACCCAAAAAACATGTTTTTAGCAATTGGTCTCTGTGTGTGTGTGTGTGTGGGTGTGTGTGTGTGTGTTTGTGTGTGTGTGTGTGTGTGTGGATGTGGGTGTGTGTGAACAGAATATCTCAAGAACGGAACATCGAACAAACTTGAAACTTGAAAATTAAGTTAGATACCACTACCAGACCCGACACGAACATTTCCATCAAAATCGGTCAACCAGAAGTAGTACCTAGTTTATTCGTGTCATTTTTCACTTTTTTGCGATTTTCTCAAAAACTGGTCCTACGGTTTTTTTAAAATCGCCTGGTTTACTAAATTTTTTTATTCTCTGCAAGATAGGATAGGCACCATTACCGCTAAAATTCTTGTAGAGGCTGTTTTCTCGTAGAAAAAATGGTTTTTTAAAGATTGTGCCTTAAAATGAGTTTTAGAGCAAAAGTGAATAAATTCAAAGTTGTGTAAAATTAAGAAACCTACAACTTTTATTTAAAACATCTTTTTGTACACGCTTAGTTTATCGAAATTTAGCGATTTTCTGTTTTTTCTCACGAAACCGTGTGAAAAATCGACTTTTTTAAGATTTCGGCTTTTCTATGCATTTTACGACAAAAGTGTAAAATTAAATTTATAGTTAATTAAAAGATCTACAACTTTAATTTCAAGCATTTTTCTTTACAAAGGCTAGTTTAGCGTGAAAGAGTGATTTTCCGTAATATTAAGCCAAACTGAGGTTGATTTTCATTCTACTTCTTTTACTCATGATTAAAATAAGGTAATCTTTTTTGAGCCAAGTTTTCGTTTATTTTTAATGTTTTAATACTAATTTTAGGTTATATTGTTCATTAGTTGCATTGGTAAGAGAAGGTTGTGTGAGTGTTTCACACCAGATTTTTCAAACTTTTACTCTATTTTTATTAACGTCGACATGAAAACAAATCTTCTGATAATTGTACCATAAAAATTGCTTCAGTGATTTAAGCTTTTAGACAGATCATAGAAACACAGTAAGTCAATTCAGATTCACTTATAAAAATAGAGTACAAATAATATTAAATTCTAGTATTTTATTTTTAGTTTAAATTGATATTTTCTTCTTTGTTTTCTGTATTGTTTTCTTTTAACATCATACCTTCTTCATATTCTATTTAGTGAATGAAATATTTTGAGAGCGTCTCCAATTATTAAACGTTTTCAATTACTGCCCACTTGAGGGATAAATAAACTTCTCTCCCGTTCACGGCCACTTACATTGTTTCATTAGTTGTTAGTTTATTGTTGTAGGCGAGAAGTTAACATCAAAAGTAGGCAAGCGGTTGCACAAGGAACAAGTATAGTCCTTTAAAATAGCTTTAACCGTATTTAATAAGCTTAATGGAAAGTCGAAACTTTAGAACAAGTTTAATATTTAATCAATATTATCAATTAATTAAAGTTAAAAATTTGGTGTGAAACACTCACACGAATTTCGATAATAACATCGATAATGACGCTTTCAAAAAGAGGCACACGAATTGTACAAACAGCAAGATAAAGACTTCTATGCTGCAGGAATCAGAAAGCTCACAGATCGATGGGACGAGTGTCTAAATGTTGCTGGAGACTACCAAAAAAATCTGGTGTGAAACACTCACACAACTTTCTTATGCCAATGCAAATATTGAACAATATAACCGAACACTAGTAATAAAACATAAGAAATAAAGAAAAAAATTACCTCAATAAACATAACCTAATTTTAACCATGAGTAAAAGACGCAAAATGAAAATCAACCTCAGTTTGGCTTAAAAATACGGAAAATCTCTCATAAAGAAAAATCCTCTAGATAAAAGTTGTAGATCTTGGAATTTCCTATAAATTTGATTATATACACTTTTTTTGTAAAATGCATACTAAATTTGAAATCTTAAAAAATCCATTTCTTCACATTTTCGTGAAAAAAAACAAAATCGCTAATTACTGCTGAACTAAGCGTTATACAAAAAAATGTTTGAATTAAAGTTTTAGGTTTTTAAATTCTATACATTTTTTATTATATCGTACATTTTTGCGCTAAAATGCACATTAAAGCCGCAATCTTAAAAAACCATATTTTTACGAGAAAACAGCTTTTCTAAGAGTTTCAGCAGACATGGCGCCTACTCTATCTTGTAGAACATAAAAATTGTAGTAAATGAGGTGATTTTAAAAAAAATCGTAGTAGCCGTTTTTGAGAAAATCGCAAAAAAGTGAAAAATGACGCGAATAAATTACTACTTATGGTAGACCGATTTTGATGAAAATGTTCGTGTCATTCTGTCTACACAGAATATCTCAATGCCGGCTGCATTGGTGTAGTTGGTAACGTGCTCGCCTCTCATCATGCGGTCTTGGGTTCGAATCCCATTCAGGCACGGCATATTTTGATACGTTACAAAAAAATAATTTCATCCTTTACCGTCTGCATTAGCAATAATTGCAGAACAGTCGGACTTAAAACCAAAAAAATCTTTATATATATATATACACACACACGCACACACGCACACACGCACACACACACACACACACGCAGACCAATCGCTAAAACATGTTTTTTTGGTTCAGGGGGTCTGAAAACGTGTAGATCCGGTGAAAACTCGATTTCAAAAAAATCAGCATGAAAACAATACTTTCCTTTCTATATATTTATGTAGGCAAGAGAAAGTAAAACAAATGAGTAAATAATAATCTATGTATCCAAAAAATTATTAAAGCGATGGATAATCAAATTACAATTTGACCGATCATCTTTACAATAAAAAACACATATATACAATCAGAACAAATAAAACACTTTCAAACAGTAATTTAATGTGGAATAAAAACAACTCATCTATTAAAAGGCGAATTAAACAAGCATTTCAGAATGGAAAGAAAATCCTCATACCAATTGCTAAAAAATGTTTTAGGGTTCAGATGATGAAACCTGTAATTTTAGTGAAAATTTGACTTTAAAAAATCGATATACGATGTTTGATCAAAAAAAACGGGAATTTTAGTTTTTCTTAAAAAAATTATTAATTCATCTACGAGTGATTAATTCATCTCGTATATCAATTTCCCCCCTTCAAAGTAATCCTCCTCAGATATAATACATTTGTGCCAGCGCTTTTTCCAATCTTGGAAGCACTTCTGGAACTCACTTTTTGGTATAGCTTTTAGCTCCTTTAGTGATTCTGTTTTTATGCCATCAATGGTGGCAAAACGTCGTCTTTCATGGTTCTCTTAAAACGTCGAAACCTTGATTTCGACGCCACACCCATATATCTATGTTTTGTCACCTTTGAAGAAAAACGGCCCGAAAACCTTATTATGCATGAGGCCGCACCAAACATCACGGAAAACACCATTAACGCTAACATTTACTTAGATGTTTTGCAACAGTTCATTGCACCACAGTTAGAAGAATATCAACCATGGATAATTTTCCAGCAAGATGGGGCACCGCCCCACTGGGCTTTGATAGTGCGTAATTTCCTGGATGAAACATTTCCGGATCGGTGGATTGGAAGGGATGGTCCAACACCCTGGCCACCCCGCTCTCCAGACATTACTCCCCTTGACTTTTTTTCTGGGGCTATATCAAGGATAGAGTCTTCGCCACACCAGTTGCTGACGTTGACGAACTGAAGGCTAGGATACAAGCTGCTGTGGGTACTGTGACAGAACACATGTTACAAAACACCTGGCGGGAACTGGAATACCGCTTCGACATTCTCCGAGCTACCAAGGGGGCACACGTTGAAGTTTACTAATGTAAGTAATCTTAAAAAAACCTATTAACACTAACCTATGTAACAGCATAAAATTTAAATTATTATGTCAAACAGTTATTCTGCAATAAATTTTTATAATCAGGGCAAGACTTTATGCTCACCCGGAATAATAAACAAACTTATTAAATTTATGATAACTATGATACACTTATTACAATTATTGTTTATTATTAATTGTTTTTATGGTTAAGTGACTTACTTATAGGTCAAGTTTAGTTGCTTAAGTTTTGTAATTAATTTAATCGAAGTAATCTAATTGTATTTGTTAATTTTCTAAGATTAATAATTAATTGTGTTAATAAATAGCCTATGTATAAAAATAAAATTGTGATTTTGTCTACACAATTTCTCAAAACGCCCTAAATTTTGTTTCTACGCTAGATCTATCGAGTAAACACTGAAAATAAGTTCAGCTGAATGTTTGTCTGTCTGTTTATCTGTTTATCTGTATGTTACGGTAACACGCAAGAACCGCGGAACCAAATTCAATGAATTTCAGTATTTTGGTTCTGAACATAATCGAAATGAAAATAGGCTATAAATTTTTTTAATATCATAAAGGGATGGGGGAGTTCAGAAGGAGAGGTAAACAAAAAACTACGAATATCTCCATTAAAAGTCAATGTATCAAAAAATGTGATATAGGTAATCGAAATCACGAAAAGTTTAAAGACAAATATGTTTGATTATGTAAAGATAATATTTAAAAATATTATTAAATTAAATTAATTAAATTATATTAAATTAATATAATAAATTATTAAACATAATAACGGAGATATTACCAATTAAGCAAAAAATTAACCTATCAATATTTTTAGAATATTATCATACATAATCAACAGAACTATAATTATTGGCCTACCCGGCGGTAAAACCAGTATTTATTCAGTCAGTTACCTACCTACCCATTCCACCAGTACCCTATACACCCATTCTTAGTCACATTGTCAAAAATGCATCAATATTTTTAATAGTTCGTTATTTAACCATCTTGGGTTTTTGTTTCTATTGTGATTTGCCTTTTATTTATTATGAAAATAATAAAGTGCTCCATATCTTAATTTAAAAATACCAAGATCTCGCTTTTATTTTACGTTAACTTCTTTTTTTCATTAATAATAATACTGACGTTGAAAGGAGGTACGAGTAGATAACAATTAATGATTTAAGAATATCAGACCTGGCAGGGATCGAACTCGGTACACCGAGTTCAACAGACCGTCCACAGCACCAGGAAAACCGTTTGAAGAACGGATACTTTAGCTAGTTTGTTATAAGTTTAAGAAAATCTGTTTATTGTTTATTATACCCAGACCTCGAATGAACCTAAGCTTAGGTATTACGAAAAATAAAAATGTAAAAAATAAATTGAAAAGATAATTATATAATTTAATGGTTGCTGTTTTCAATCGCGAGTTATTTTCCGCAAATTTATCTAGTTTACCCGATATAAACGCGAGAATAATGTGTTCAATAAAAATAGAGAAGTTCAGATATATTTTCTCATAAAAATTTCATGAAAGGGATCAGATGCTTAGAAAACCTAAAAGACGATTTCTCTCATGAAAAGTTCAGTCCTTACGGTATACTTGAACAAGATAAATATAACTAAATGGAATTATAAAACTTGCGTCATTATGTGGTGACCCATTTCAATGAAATATTTATAAAGTTAATCAAAAATTTAAATTTCATAACTTTGTAATGCAGTTCAGAGTACAAATTATGTATATAAAATTTATAGTGTTGAAATAATATTTTAACATAAGTCAACTGGTCTGGTAATACACATGCTGAAAATTTCAATAAGTGGGCGTGGCTAAAATTAGCACAAATTTTCGTCTAAACTTTAAGCAATCCAACTTGTTAACACCGATTTTAATTCTATATCCATAACAATTATAATATTTCGTAGTCAAAACGATATGTGGTCTACTTTACAAAGCCAGGAAGTCAGAAATAGAATTTTAGAAGAATTATGAAAAATTCGAGATCTCAACAAAAAACCCCAGCGGAGAATGATTTAAAGACTTCAAACAAGATCTAGTTAGAAGGTGCTGGACCGGATGTTACAAACGTATTGTGACAACATCTAAATGGAATGTAAGTTCAAGAATCTTTCAAGTGGACCGAGATTTAAAAAATGTTAACGTAAATAATAAGAGTGATAAATAGGGTATCCAAGAAATAGTTAGAAATATTATGTGTAATATACAATGGTTTTGAATAGTACAGGTAAGCTTGCTATTGTTCGGCTATTTTGAAAGAATCAGGCACCTATTTAGACAATTGGCCTTTTTGTAACAACTTTTATTCAATCCTAATTTTTTACAGTTTTTTAAATTTATCCAGAAGCCATCAGAAGGATTTTGTAATTTTATTATTATGTCAAAATCTCTGTCCTTTTCGAAATCGCCATAGTTCATTTATATAAGAAAGCACGCGCGTTTTGGAGTTATTCGCAATTTGTCTATGGTTCAGTGAGCGAATTGCGTAGTGCGTAACAGTGCGTTAGAGAAATCAATGTTACTGTGAATTATTGTCTAACGTTTAGTGTCATTTGTAAGTAGTATTTAGTTTAATTAAATGCGAGTTAAGTTCATTTATTTTCATTATTTATTGTAATTATTAATTTAATTGTAATAATTGTAATTTACTTGTAGATTTAAGAGACTTTATTAAATGTAAATTTAGTTTGTAATAAACACTTGTAATTTTAAACTTTAGTGTGCTAATTTAATTATTTTTATCCAGATCCCGAAACGGACATTAGAGATAAGTGTCACAGTATGTAAGAAAACTAGAATCAATTCTCCCTAGTAGCACAAAGTTTCAACAGGGATCACATCACGTAAGCATAATATCAGGGTAACGGACGCTATCAGAACGTATGTGAAGAACTGGGAAACGCGCAACAGCAAATTTTTGGGTCCTTCAGGGAAGAACTATCACAGATTACTAAGGATGTCTAATAAGACCAAAACAAAAAAAATTGTTTATAATTTATAATAATTATATGCCCATAACAGGCAGGTGGAATGTTACACTATTTGCACTCGATCTGTTAGTTCCAGGACTACAAAAATGGTTCTGCAAATAGCGTGCAATTGTGATCAGGTAGTAATTTACGGGTAATTATTTATTTCATTGTAAATCGCCACATTTCTTTTAAGTTTAATTTAAGTCTTAAGTGTTTAAAACATTTTGTTATCAATTTAGTCGGTAAATAAATTAAGTACTTTATTGTAATTTCAAGTTGTTAACAGTAATAATCAATTTGTTAATAAATATTTGATATAAAATTTAATAGGAAGTTTCATTATTTAGAAATAACCAGGTCTTGAAAAACCCCCGGCATAAACGGCACAATATAATACAGACAAAACTTGTTAAATTTTTTAATTATTTTTTATTTGTATTAATATTGAATGTACATTTTTCTGCACAACTGTATTTTTGAAGATTGTAATTTTAATTATAATACAGCGGGTTTTCTCAAAAACAAAAAAATTAAAAGATTTTAAAACCTACGAATTAAAATATTTAAAATAATATTACAATACGAATTTTGGGTAAAATTATGTTTTCTTCAATGGTATAATGTAACAAATATTTCATCAATAAAGCGAATCTAAGATGGCGTTAAAAAATATAACTTAAATGTTATTTTTATTTTTCATTCAACAAAAATTTCATGAAAATTGATTGACATATTTATTTAGAAAAATACATAGAAACACGTCTATATAAATATATAGAATAAAGTGCAGGTCAAGGCATAACCTTTGACCTTTGGGTCTTGGTCGTCAGTTCTGTTAATAAATGAATGGGAACTCAATGATGCATTACAAAATTTTCTAAATTTCCGTTGAACAAATTTTTCAACTGTGATTACAATTTTCCAATCATTGTTGGTTATTTCGTTTTTAGTTCTCTAACAAATATAAAAGCTATATTTTTCCTTATTTCCATTTTTTTCAATAGTTTTTATAAATAAAATATTTACATTAAAATACAATTTAACATTGAAATTACTTGAAAAACAAGTTTTCATTGTTTGAACAGAGCATTCTATAAATTTTGGCAAGTATAAAAATATGTATAATATACTTTGAGTAGTGGTTAGCGCACTTGGCATCTATTACAAGTTTCCAGAGTTCGAATCCCGATCAAGTCTGGCATTTTTTATTTTTATATCATCTTGAATAAATAAACCTACGTACAAGCCAAGGTTTATTTTGCCTTCATAACTGAATAAAATAAAAGAATGACTCACTACCAAGTTGTTGTCTTTAGAGGAATGCCTTAAATGGTCTACGAATATTTTTTAATCGCCTCATTAACTAGATTTTTTTATGCTCTACAAGATAGAGTAAGCGTCATGTCTGCTGAAATTTTAAGGATCCTGTAGTCTCGTGATCGGAATGGTTTTTTTTTAAGATTGCATGCTTAATATGAATTTTAGGACAAAAGTGTGTACACTTAAAGTCGTAGAAAATTAATAAATCTGTTGTAAAACACTCACGCCACTTTTTCCTGCCAATGAAAAAATGAACAATATAACCTAATATTAGTAATAAAACATTAGAAATAAACAAAAAACTACCTCATAAACTATAACCTTATTTTAATCGTGAGTGAATGATGCAAAATGAAAATCAACCTCAGTATGGTTTACTAATACGGAAAATCACTCTTTCACCTAAACTAGGCTCTGTAGAGAAAAATGGTCTAAATAAAAGTTGTAGATCAATTAATTCCATATAAATTTGATTATACGCTTTTGTCGTAAAATGCATACTAAGGCCGAAATCTTAAGAAAAACATTTTTATAGATTTTTATGAAAAAACAAAAAATTAATTATTAGATCTACCGTTAAACTAAGCGTTGTACAACAAATGTTTGGAATAAAAGTTGTATTCAGATACGAATCCGAATACAAAGAGTTGCCACATTTTTGTTACATTCTGTATACTTTTTGTTCACCTGGTATTGTCATTTAATATTCAAGAGTTTTGTACTGGTTTACTAATGATACTATAATGTTATAAATCGATAAGTTACTCTGAAAAGAGATTTATTGTAAGGATTAAGCGATTACGTACTTTATGTACATTACAAGAAAAATAAAATGAATAACTTAAGAACAAGAATGAAGCTAGGTAAAATAAATTAATAGTAAATGTTTACTGCCATTAAATAAAAATTAAATGGGTATTAATGTTTCTTGAAATAGAAACTGATTGAAAATTTAAACCAAATAAGCTATTGGGCGCTTCTGTAGCGAAGTGGTTAGCGCGCTAGCATACAACGTTGAGGTTCCGGGTTCGCTTCCTGGCTAGGGTCTGGAAATTTACACAAGTCAAAACCCATTGTTCTAGATAAATAACCCACCGTAGTCGCTCATAACCAGACAGTTAGAGTGAATAAATGAACTAAACTAAAACAAAATTACCAATGGCGCAAATGGTGCGCGCGGCTGATTCTCCTTGAACACAATATTAAAAATGTAACACCTAAGCATAGCATCGTTTGAGATCTGGTTTTATAAATAATAAACAGACTTACTTAAACTTCTAACAACTATCTTATCTTTCCTCATCAAATTAAAAAGTATGCTTATCAGCATGCCAGGCCCTCCATAAGCACATATTTACCACCCTGCAAATGACATTTTCACTTCATTCACCACAGGGTCTAGCTGTATAATGAAATTCATAACGCCCAGAGGAGTTAACTTTGACTAGTGTCTTTTACACCTCTATACCACTTCTATTCTTAAATGGTTCAGTCATAATATATTTGGCTAACCATGGGATAAGAAACAAAACTATTTTTCTAACCCTATTACAATATAACAATTATCTATTGACTTTATTAATAATTAAAATTAAATACTAAACTTAGAATACTAACAAATCACAATCATGTTAATAAAATTTATTAATTACAAAAACGGAAGGTTAAACCCAATTAACTAACAATAAAAATAATTTTACATTGCCATTTACCTACAACCAAATATAACGTGTACACCACATAGACTTTTCCTTAACGTACAATAAATTCACACTATAGTTTATCCCACAGAACCGTGCAGCAGATATAAACAGACTACGAGTTGAAAGTCAGTAAAAATGATGCGTTATCATGTTTCACTCTACCAACGCCTTCAGGCAAAACAACCGGCAACAGACCGGATGTTTTATAATAGGCATACTGTACGAATTCTTTCTACTGGTACTGTGGTATTTTGTATTAGTATACGGTATGTTTCAGTTAGTATACAAAAAGTTTCATCTGATTAGCAAAGATCATTTTTTATATCTCGACTGGATCGCGCTAAGTTCAATCACAATTTTAATAAATTTTTGTTTTGACGTGCTGTACGTTTCCATGGGATAGAGTATATACCACTCTGTATGAGATCTTGAATTGACTGAATTCAACAAACTAACTGGAAAAATCTGGTGTGAAACACTCACACAACTTTCTCTTGCCAGTGCAAATAATTAACAATAAACCTAACATTAGTAATAAAACATAAGAAATAAACAAAAAACTAACCTCAACAAACATAACCTAATTTTAATCATGAGTGAAAGACGCAAATTGAAAATCAACCTCAGTTTGGCTTAGAAATACGGAAAATCACTCTTTCTCTATAAACTAGGCTCTGTAGAGAAAAATGCTTTAAATAAAAGTTGTAGATCTTTTAATTTTCTATAAATTTAATTATATACACTTTTGTCGTAAAATGCATACTAAGGCCGAAATGTTTAAAAAATCGATTTTTCTCACGTTTTCGTGAGAAAAAAAACAGAAAATCGCAAATTACCGCTAAACTAAGCGTTATACAAAAAAATGTTTGAAATAAAAGTTGTAGGTTTTTAAATTCTCTACAACTTTTATTATATAAGTTTTTGCGCTAAAATTTATATTAAAGCCGTAATCTTAAAAAAACAACGTTTTTACGTGAAAACAGCCTCACCGAGAATTTCAGCAAACATGACGCCTACCCTATCTTGTAGAGAATAAAAAATTGAGTAAAATAGGCGATTTTAAAAAAAATCGTAGGACCAGTTTTTGAGAAAATCGCAAAAAACTGAAAAATTATACGAATAAACTACTACTTCCGGTTGACCGATTTTGATGAAAATGTTCGTGTCGCGTCCGGTAGTGGTATGTAACTTAAATTTCAAGTTTCAAGTTCGTACGACGTTCCGTTCTTGAGATATTCTGTTCACACACAGACACACACACAGACACACAGACACACACACAGACCAATCGCTAAAAACAGAGACTTTGGGTTCAGGGGGTCTGAAAACGTATAGATCCGGTGAACACTCGATTTCGAAAAATCGACATGAAAACAATACTTTCCTTCCTATATATTCATATAGGCAAGAGAAAGTAAAAAGGAACTAACACTTATACCCTATTAAGTTTCTGGAAAAGAACAAGTATTATGCCTTTCTTCCAAATTCTGGAAGCAATAAAAAACACAGGTAGACTTATCAAAGAAAGACGAATAATGATTCTTAAAAATTTTTTAAATAAATCATAAATGAATAAACACATACAAAAATTAGAAAACACTAAAAATTAAATGAAAGTTAAGAGAGCCGAT
The DNA here is from genome assembly GCA_035578175.1 of Catonia carolina. Lineage (NCBI taxonomy): Eukaryota > Metazoa > Arthropoda > Insecta > Hemiptera > Achilidae > Catonia > Catonia carolina. The sequence goes on along the minus strand of JAQMRL010000007.1, from coordinate 34,531,550 downwards.
ATCACCAATGCACCCTTTCGAATTAGTAATGCTAAAGTATATTTCTTTTAAGCTGAGACCTACTGTACACATAATTTTACGAAGTAAGGTTGGATCTGTTGTGTCTACGCTACGGATACCGGAGTAACCGGATACTTGGTGCCCTTCGCCCGCTTTCATTTCTACATAGATATACCATTCGTAAACTGTATGTCATTTGTAAACTGAATCATATTGAATTAGTGTGGGTTCAGGTGAAGAATTACGTGGCTACAAATAATAAAACATTTAAGCTCTAAAAAGTAAAGAAACGGGTCGTTTCCGTTTTTGTATGTCACTATCAAATCCGAATTCCCTAAAGGGTTACACAAATGTTCATTTCTCCCACTCACTACCTTAATGAAACTCAAACTGAGACAGACACACGCACGCGTACATACGTCATACCCAGTCACAGTTTATATTAAAAAATCTGGTGTGAAACACTCACACAACTTTCTCTTGCCAATGCAAATAATTAAAAATAAACCTAACATTAGTATTAAAACATTAGAAATGAACAAAAACTAACCTCAAAAACATAACCTTATTTTAATCATGAGTGAATGACGCAAAATGACAATCGAACTCAGTTTGGCTTAAAAATACGGAAAATCACGCTTTCACGCTAAACTAGGCTCTGTAGAGAAAAATGCTCTAAACAAAAGTTGTAGATCTTTTAATTTTCTATAAATTTAATTATATACACTTTTGTCGTAAAATGCATACTAAGACCGAAATGTTAAAAAAATCGATTTTTCTCACGTTTTCGTGAGAAAAAAACAGAAAATCGCAAATTACCGCTAAACTAAGCGTTATACAAAAAAATGTTTGAAACAGAAGTTGTAGGTTTTTAAATTCTCTACAACTTTTATTATATAAGTTTTTGCGCTAAAATTTATATTAAAGCCGTAATCTTAAAAAAACAACGTTTTTACGTGAAAACAGCCTCACCGAGAATTTCAGCAAACATGGCGCCTACCCTATCTTGTAGAGAATAAAAAATTGAGTAAATGAGGCGATTTTAAAAAAAATCGTAGGACCAGTTTTTGAGAAAATCGCAAAACACTGAAAAATTATACGAATAAACTACTACTTCCGGTTGACCGATTTTGATGAAAATGTTCGTGTCGCGTCCGGTAGTGGTATGTAACTTAAGTTTCAAGTTTCAAGTTCGTACGATGTTCCGTTCTTGAGATATTCTGTTCACACACAGACACACACACACAGACACACACACACACACACACACACACACACACACACAGACACACACACAGACCAATCGCTAAAAACATGTTTTTTGGGTTCAGGGGGTCTGAAAACGTATAGATCCGGTGAAAACTCGATTTCGAAAAATCGACATGAAAACAATACTTTCCTTCTTATATATTCATATAGGCAAGAGAAAGTAAAAATACTATATGTTACACGTTCTGTTGTTTTATTTCTTATTAAGATTGTTTTATTTGAGGTTTTTATTATTTTATATTTTTTTGTTTACAGGTTACTTTAACTTATTCTAATTATTTACATAAAATTATTATTACATTACTATTACGTTATATTTGTTAATTGTTTACATTTACATTTAAACTCAGACTTAAACGTACCCTACATAAACGACGTTTTCTTAAAACTCTATACAAAATTTAGGAAGCAACTCGTGAACCACCATAACTCATTGATCTCAAATCTGGCTACGCAGACTCTCCCAAACAATCCAATAAGACGTCTAAAACATCGATGAAGCCGAGACCTCATTAATTAACGTAGTACTGTACTTGACTATCCACTACATTGTTCTAAATGCTGCTTTTAATGCTACACTTATCTATTCACGTCGGAGTTATGTCACTGGACTGTGTCTCCACTCACGTTTATTTTATCATATTATATTTTTCCAAATTCTGTGTTATCAAATTTGCTGATTGTTTCCAACAGACTGTGAATTTTCTAAATAGAGAAAAAAATTATTTACATTGGGAAGAGAAAACCTGAGTGTTTCACACAGATTTTTTTAGTTGTCACATCTTCTGGGATTATGCAATAACTTCCTTTTCTAAAGGAACTCTGCACCATCATCCTCCATCCGAATATTATTAAGTAACTACAAAATTCATAGTAGACTGACTATGCAGACTTTGTAGTAATTAACTGTGAAATCGGAGTGGTTCACATCACCCAGGAATGTTGCTAGTCAGATTGGCACGCTAGTCGCAAGAGTGGGAGAATTGTGTAACCCTTCAGGGAATTCGAATTTGATAGTTTAGCATACACAAAACGGAAAAGACCCAAGGAAACTTTTGTAATTTGGGGATTCTAAAGTATCGGTTAATAAGTGGAAAAACTGTGTAGCTCACGTGGAAAAGGAGGAGAAACGTATGTGGGATTTAGATTCTTTGAGCGAAGTTCAGAGAAAAACTTGTTATAAATTGGAACATGATTCAAGTTGTGATAACGAGGATGATGTGTCGTCTGATGAAGTTTTATCGGGTACAGAAGAATTACAATATGGTAACCTGTTACAGTACTTTGTTTACAGTTAACACCTCAAGCCTAGTTACTAATAAATGTTTATAATTATAATAAGAATGTAAAATAATTATTACAAAATTAACAATATTGTTAATTTCCTGTATAGGCCTAACTAACGTAAACTTTTTTTGGATAGTTCGCGCTACGTAATATTTTTTTCAAACTGTTGTGACCTGGTCTCAACTTAGCTAGCATAGAATGTAGTCATATGAAAATACACTTTTTTCAAAAAATACCATTTATCACCTAATTATCTCACCTTACCATTTCTAACCTAATATTACAATAAATTTGTGAAACGGCAAAGAGTGTTACAATTTAGTTCACGTAAACGACCTTAACAAATGTAATAAATCGGGTAAAGTGACCAATCTAACACCCCCGCATTTGTAGGAAGATTGAATTACTGTGATTCCGATTATAACTTCAACCTGTCAGGACTTAAATAAAGAGTGAAAGTAGAGCTACGGATGGAAGAAAGAATGAAACCCTCAGTAAATGACTGAGAATGTGAACCGTAAAAATTCTTTTAGAAATTTGTAAAGTTAATTTACTTTATAATGGCCTGAAACTGCAAAAACATTAAAAAAATTTTTTTTGTACAAAACAAATTGTTTTGTAGTAGATTAAAGCGTAGTTGTTTTATTAATTGAATATTTTTATCATTTACGGTCAATTTACCAGAAAAGTGGACAGAAGTTTTAATTTTAACCACGTTATAAAGATGATTAAAATAATTATACGGCCGTTAGTTTAAATCATTAACACTTTTTCTCTCTTGAGCAAATAAACCTTTGAATTCCAAGGGTTGAAAAATCCCTCACTTAAAGATTTCAGTAGTGAGTTTTAATAACATTCTAAAGTTAAACACTGCTCTATGGCATTAAGCCAAATTTCTTTTTCTCTTTTATTCAAATTAGACTGTCTTTTTATATTCGGAATCAATCCTTTAAGTAGCACTTTCCTTTTAATTTATTCAAAAAGGTGTTGTCTATTTACTTTTTTACGACTAAAAGTCCTTCTGTAACAAAAGTCTTCGATTTCATCGATTATAAGTTAAATTTTAATAAATTATTTAGTAAATCGTTGCTTTTCTGAATTTTCAACCTAATTTACATCTTATTGGTGTTTTGATCGATTGACATACTGAATCCTGTCAAAACTCATACTGCTTTCAAAAATTCGATAAAATAAAAATTAATGTTTATTTGTACCTTATACATTCTTAAATTGTTCCACCAATTTAAATTAAATTTCATCTATAGATTACTCACTTTCTGGAGCAGGTTTTAAGCTTTTTAAAACCTCGATCTATTCAGTAAAATGAAAGCTAGGGGCTTAAATGCTGTTTTTGTGCTTTCGAAAAAGTCAGATGCTTGATTTTTAAACTACAGATATTTAAAACAAAGGACAAACAAAAATAAATGTTTCTGCTTTATGTAAGACTTATGTGTTTTATCATTATAATATTTTCCCATAACAGACAAGTGGAGTGTGAAATTATTTACATTTAATTTGTTTGTTGTAGGGCTAAAATAAATAGTTCTGTTTCTTATCACATGGTCAGGCAATTAAATGACTGAATCATTTAAGAACAGAAGAGACAGAGGTGTAAAAGACACAAATCAGAGTTATCTCCTCTGAAAGTAATGAATTTCATCATACAGCCAGACCCTATGGTGAATGAAGTGAAAGAGTCATTTGCAGAGTGGAAAATATATGCTTTTCAGAGGGCCCGGCAAGCTGATAAGCGCACTATTCCACTCGGTGAGGAAGGTAATCGTAAACCACCTCAATCTTCGTTTTACTTAGTAAAACCTCTAGAAGTTCAAACCAGCATTTTGGCTGATGACCTAAACAACATTATAATATTGAACATCAACAAAATACAAGGACAATCGATACAGTTTTAGGATTAAATTTAGAAAATCTATGTTTCTCACATGGGCAGCTGTATGAGGAAACCTCATGCGTCGGGAAAGCATCCGATTTAATCGTGTACACATCAAATATTGTATGTCCAAGAGCACTTCAATAAAAAAAAATCTGGTGTGAAACACTCACACAACTTTCTCTTGCCAGTGCAAATAATTAACAATAAACCTAAGATTAGTAATAAAACATTAGAAATAAACAAAAAACTAACCTCAGAAACATAACCTTATTTTAATCATGAGTGAAAGATGCGAAATGAAAATCGAACTCAGTTTGGCTTAAAAATACAGAAAATCACTTATTCACTTATCGCTAAACTAGGCTCTGTAGTGAAAAATGCTCTAATAAATGTTGATCTTTTTATTTCCTATAAAAAATAAATTTTATAGGAAATAAAAACATCTACAACTTTATACACTTTTGTCGTAAAATGCATTCTAAGGCCGAAATCTTTAAAAAATCGATTTTTCACAAGTTTTCGTGAGAAAAAATCAGAAAATCGCTAATTACCGCTAAACTAAGCGTTATACAAAAAAAATGTTTGAAAAAAGTTGTAGAATTTTAAATTCTCTACAACTTTTATTATATAAATTTTTGCGATAAATTGCATATTAAAGCCGTAATCTTAAAAAAACTATGTTTTTACGTGAAAACAGCCTCACCCAGAATATCAGCAAACATGACGCCTATCCTCTCTTGTAGAGAATAAAAAAGTTAGTAAACCAGGCGATTTAAAAAAAAATCGTAGGACCAGTTTTTGAGAAAATCGCAAAAAAGTGAAAAATTACACGAATAAACCATTACTTCCGGTTGACCTATTTTGATGAAAATGTTCGTGTCTGGTCCGGTAGTGGTATGTAACTTAAGTTTCTAGTTTCAAGTTCGTACGATCTTCCGTTCTTGAGATATTCTGTTCACACACACGCGCGCGCGCGCACACACACACACACACACACACACACAGGCCAATCGCTAAAAACATGTTTTTTGGGTTCAGTGGGTCTGAAAACGTATAGATCCGGTGAAAACTCGATTTCTTAAAATTGACATGAAAACAATACTTTCCTTCCTATATATTCATATAGGTAAGAGAAAGTAAAAAAATGAACACAGAATTGTTATAACGAGTTCTCTTTAAATTCAATTTTTGTAGGCGTAGCAGCGCGCGAAGGATACCTCTAGTTATAAAAATACTACCCACTACGCCTTCTCGCTACGAATTACGGCAAACTAAACTTAAAGGATTTAAATTCTTACGCAACCCTTTACGTTAAAAGTCCAATCACGCTGTATAATTAATGTTATTTGTATTTTAAACAGAAATTTTCTTGTCATCATTGTAAAATACTGGTGAAAGGGAGAATACAACTTGAGGATAACTAAACTGGTGTTAAAAAAAGTAAGTAAAATTTATTTCTTATAAAAATGTTATGATTTTTCACGTTCGAAAGGTTTACATTGGGTACTATGCAAAAATCGGATATGACATTATTTGTTGGATATTTGACAAGTAAATAATTTTAAAAATTTGAAAAAGGATGATGTTTTATTATAGGATGGCATTGTACCGCACTGACACCTGACTGTATGATACAATACATCGTATACAATAGATGGGTAAATACTGATATATAAAAGAACTAATCTAAACGTTTTCACACAATAAAAGTCTGGTGTGAAACACTCACACCACTTTATCTTGCTAATGTAAATAATGAACAATACGAGGTGTGGCTATTAAATAACGAGACTGAAGTTGTAAAAAATTGTATTTTGATTTTATACATAATCACTTCTTGTGACCTACAATATACACTCCTTCTCTATGCCTACAACGTTCCATGCGAATTTTCCATTGTTAGAAACAGCGCTGTTAAGTCATCTTCTGTCAGCTCCTTCAGGACACGTGCCGCTTTCTCTTTTACAGCTTCCACAGACTCAAATCTTGTTCCTTTTAATGCAGATTTTACCTTAAGGAACAGGTAGAAGTCACAGGGTGCAAGATCTGGTGAATAAGGTGGATTTTCTAACACTGAGATGCTGTACTTGGCTAAGAACTTCTTGACAGATAAACGGAATGAGCTGGCGCATTGTCTTGGCGGAGAACCCATGATTTGTCCTTCCACATTTCGAGGCGTTTTTTCCTTACTCTTTGACGTAGTTAAGAAAGTACCTCAAGGTAGTAATACTGATTAATTGTTTGACCTTCAGGAACCCAGTGAAGGTACACAATCCCATGGATGTAAAAAAAAACAATCATCATTGCTTTAAATTTTGACTTGCTCATTCGAGATTTTTGGCTCTCGGTGAAGTTCGGCTCTTCCAGTGCATGGATTGGCGCTTCTTTTCCGGATCACAAGTAAAAAACCACGTTTCATCACATGTTATTATCTTCTACCTGTTCCTTACGGTAAAATCTGCATTAAAAGGGACAAGATTTGAGTCTGTGGAAGCTATAAAAGAGAAAGCGGCACGTGTCCTGAAGGAGCTGACAAAAGATGACTTCCAACAATGGAAAATTCGCATGGAGCGTTGCAGGGATAGATAAGGAGTGTATACTGAAGGTGACAATAAGTTATTATTATGTATAGAATAATAATAAAATTGTTTACGTCAGTCTCGTTGTTTAATAGCCACAACTCGTATAACCTATGCCTTAACCATATAACCTATACCTTTAATCATGAATAAACAATGTAAAATAATAAAAAAAAACATCACCTAATTTCAATCTTGGTCTTGGCGAATCCCTTTCAGGCAGGGCATATTTTCATACGTTACAAAACATTATTTCCTCCTTCCATCCTTCACCGTCTGCATTAGCAGTAATTGCAGAACAGTTGGACGTTAAACCAAAAAAAAAAAAAAAATAATAATAAATAATAATTTCAATCATGAGTGAATGACGAAAACGGAAATCGACCTCTGTAGACTTAAAAATCGCTAATTGATCTAAATTTTGTGGCAAAGCATTGGCACAAAATATGTTTGAAATAAAGTTGCACGTTTTTTAAGTACCTACGTAATTAATTGACGCTAAACCAAGCCTTGTAGAAAAAAAAATGTTTGAAATAAAAGTTGTAGGTTTTTTAATTTCCTGTAACTTTAATCATAGGCCTATACATTTTTCACTACAAAGCATATTATTAGGATCGCAATCTTAAAAAAATTTACGATAGCCCAACCCCAAGAATTTAGCTGACACTAACTCTATCTTGTGAGAAAAAAATGTAACAAAACAGGAGGTTCTAAAAAAAATTGTAGAGCCGTTTTTGAGAAAATCTGAAAAAAGTGAAAAATAGCACAAATTAACTACCTCTACTACTTCTAGTTGACAGATTTTAATAAAAATATCCGTATCGGAGCACCTAGTGGTACCTAACTTAAGCTCAAAATTTCAATTTTGAACCTGTTCGGTTCTTGAGATATTTTATTCACACACCCACACTATCACATAGACCAAACTCTAAAAAACATTTATGTTGATTGGGTTGAGGAAGCCTAAAACCTTGTATTTCAAATGAAAACTCAATTTCAATAATCGAAATGAAAACACTATTTTCTTCCTTTTCTAATCATATAAGTCACGAGAAAGTAAAAATAAAAGAACAACTTCATTTTGCAAATCACAAAAGTGTTTTAATTTAAAAATTATGTGATATCACATCGTGTATTGTTCTCAAAACGCTCTAAGCTTTCAAATAGCGAAAGAATTTAACAAATCGGTTCAGTAATTTTCTGAGATTACCTCTTAAAAACATACAAACGTTACTTCGTTATAATATTTTTGTATAGAGTAAATAGATTTTTGTTACGTACAAAATTATTGATCTAAAATTTCAATTTTCAATCCTTAATTCTTAATATACAGGCCTACCTCAAATAGCAACAGAAACGGTTGCTAAAAAAAATTGTAAAAAAAAAACATTTTTAAAAGGCAAAATTGAAAGCGAAATTTAAAAGTACGGTATAAGAAATTGGAATAATTTGACATAACTTTTTACACTTTATCTGTGGAACTTTTGTTTCTATAACTTCTTTTGTAATCCACACATCAATAGGCATTCAAACACAGAAAATATAGAGAAACAAAGTAATTTTCATCGCACAGAATTCACGATTGTGTTTACATATATGTGAATGTACTAAAATCTTCACATTAAAAACTAACTTTTATATTACGTAAACTAACTCGCCTAAAATTTCAGTTTCTACTACTTAATTCGTAACCTGCACGACATAAGCAACACAAAATTGTAAAAACATAATGATTTTAACTAAAAAGAGTAAAATTGAAAGTGGAATATTAGTAATTTCATGTAACAAAATATTTAAGTGAAAGCGAAAAGAGAAAGTCTAATTTTTGTGATGCCAAGTTTTACCATATAGCTCAAGGAAGGATTTTACAGAAAGATGGAGTGCTAAATTATTTGCGCTCGATCTCGTCGTTCCAGGGCTAAAAACATAGTTCCGTTTCTTATCACATAGTTAGCCAATTATATGGCTGAAGAATTTAAGTAAAGGAGAGGTAGAGGTGTAAAGACACTAGTCAGAGTTATCTTTTCTGAAATTAATGAATTTCATCATTATAGTCAGACTCTGTGGTGAATACAGTGAAGTTATCATTTGCAGGGTAGAAAGTAAATGATTTTCAGAGAGCCTGCCATGCTGATAAGCATAGTTTACTTCTTAGGAAGGAAGGTAAAGCCCCTCACTCCTGGTTTTACTTAATAAAACCAAATCTAATAAACATTATTATTTTCTATTATTATTATTATTATTTTCTAGAGGTTCAAACTAGCTTTTCGGCTGATTACGTAAACAACGTTGTAATTTACTCTTCAAATCACTCTACAAAAATCACAATATATGGAGAAATGGGAACATGGTAATTTTCTAAAACACTATTTATGTTAAATTTGTAAAATTTAGATTTTTGATAGATACGTTAAAGTAAACAGGAGTTGAAGTGCAAAAATAGAAAAAAATATTACGTTAAAATTATTTTTAATGAACTTAAATTGTCTGTATTGGATACCCTATTGAAATTGGTAAAAACGATTTAAAGATAAATTTAGCTCAATATATTATTTTTAAAATTAAAAGAATTAGTAACAAGTATAGTGTGTGTTTATTCAGAAAAGACTGTCATCTAAAAACTTGTGACTCATTATTCTTAATATAACGACAGAGAATAGATATCAGAATGCAGGCCATCTAACGCTCCTAGATTCTTAATGCTTATCTGTCAACAGCAGCTTGCCGTCACCCTTACAATAACCACTTCCATTAGGTTAAGCGAACCCACAATACTCCACCTGTGATTTACGTTTCGGACGCCATACAGACAATATAAATTAGCCCAGCTTAACTATTAATAGCATTACCAAATCATGTTCATAACTTCAAATGTTGTCAATACTAATTTATAAAAGTGCTGCCATGTAAATAAATTAAAAACTATCCATTTAAATTTACTGGAAACAAAACCTCTCGACCAATAACTGATCAATGAAGTCGAAAAACCGTAGAAATATTTTTGTAAACCTTCAACGAACTTAATATTTTACTCTTACGAACCATATTTTTTCAAAAAAATTGTCACTCTACCACAAAATCTTTCCCTTGAGGCAAAAAAAACTTCTCTAATAAGAGTGGAGCAGAGGAAACGTATGTTCTTCACTACTAAATAATTTCAGTTGGTTCTAATGATAAAAAATAGTTTTACATTAAATTGTAACATTTTTATTGCATTTTTAAACTCATACACCTTAATTAGGTTCGGGAAATAATGTCAGTGAGATGACGTTCTTCTTGTTGATCGTAAATCTGGAGCCGTTCCTAAAAACTCTGCTTGGCTTTCTCCATCATTTCATTCGACACAATTTCAATTTCATAACGAATGGAAATTCATTCAGGTCTTCGATTGTGAGTGGCTCATTCACGTACACTCTTTATTTTAAGTAGCTCCACAAAAAGAAATCACAAACTGATACATCAGAAGAGTGTGTGGGCCAAAAATTATCAGCAAATCGTGAAATGATATGTCCAGGAAACATTTGTCGAATCACTTCCATTAATGCTCTAACCGTGTGAACTCTGATACCATCCTGTTGGAACTACATTTCTCTTATCGTTCCAGTTCTGGTAGCAGGAAGTTGTTTAACATAATCCATGAAATTGAATCTGTCGAATGAAATGTTGGAGAAAGCCTTGCAGAGCTTTTAGGAGGGGCTTCGGATTTGCGTTTAAAATGAAAGACCTCATCTCACTGAGATTATTTTCCGAAAGTAATTAAGGTATGTATATTTCAAAAATATAATAAAAATGTTATAATTTAATGAAGATTTTTTCTATCATTAGAATAACCAAAATTATCCAGTAGTGAAAAACATGCGTTTCCTCTTAATCAACGTTTATATTAATTGCATCCGGACACAATGTTAAAATCTCTAAAAATTTTGAAAATAAACAACAAACCCACTAATCCAAACTTATTTGGATCGATACCTGTTCGTATTACGAAATGTTCTGATTGTCCAAAAAAATGTATAAAATGACCAAAAATTAATAAAATATGTAACATCCAGCGGCTTACTTTACATTAAAAAACAGTAAAAGCACTTGAAATAACACTTCAATACGTAGAGCAATACAACAACGTTACGCCACAAAACTCATGTTTATGTGGCGCTTGCGAGATATTTCGTCATTATCAAGATTTTCAGCAATACAGCAGCAAACAATAAGTGATTTTATGCAGTCAGGCAGTAGTGAAAAGTATAATTTCTTGTAATTGCTAATGAACTAGAAGAAATGATTTGCCGGTAAGCGATATATATTGTAAGTACATCTAGCATTAAAAACTTGGTTATGTTTAATTTTTATTTAAAACTATTTTAAATTTAATTTTTAAGTTTCGAAGCCTATTTAAAATATTTTCTCTTTATAAAATTACTTAACTTTTATTTTAAAACACGTTTATTCGTAAACATTTTATTAAAAACCAATAGAAATCAGTTCGGATTATAGAGGTTGTTATGTACTTCGGAAATTATGTAAAAATTATAGATCTAAACCCTCACTAACACAAAAAGTGAAATTTAGAGCTGATATTTCAGAATAATAAAAATCGGATTAAATTAATTATGTTTTTCATTTTACATTGTTAACTCATAATATTACACGTAACGTTATCTTGTTCATTGTTTACATTGGCAAGAGAAAATCATGTAAGTCTTTTACACCGGATTTTTTTTTAGTATGTACATTATTTCAGACAATTCAAATTTTACGAATTTTGAATAGGTCCCGTTCCCAATTATTTCGGATTAGTTCGGATAGTGGGGTTATGTATATTATTTAAAGAATATTTGCGATTTTCAGAATTGTAGTTTTATGGAAAGGTTTGTAGAACTTTATGAGAAGGTAAAGTATCTCTAGTATATAATAACTCATAAAACTACAAAGATTATTATTTTAAGTATAATAAAGTTTACTCTGCATGCATTTATTCGGTGAATATCACCTTTAGTGAGGTGAAATAATTGTACTTTCATCTGCTCTATTCTGATGAATATTAATAACCACGTAGAGTAATATTGCACTCTAATACCAACGTAGTTATGAGAAATAGTATAGACTGCATCGACCATTTATATTTAGTAGAAAATGGAGTCATCTAAAATATTATAAGCATTAAATAATAAATTACGTCAAGGCTCACCTAGTGCTGTTTCCAGCATCAACGAAGTACCGAAAGCACTTGAGATGAGATGTAACATTCGGGTCGATTCTCTTCCATATAATTAATTAATGTTTCTATCGAAAGTCATACTTAATATTTTAAGCTTTAATTTTAACTCATTTCAGTTTTAAAGATTCTATAAACCGGGTGGCCCATATGTCGGTTTCCTCATGAGATGGGACATTTCATTTTGATGAGTTGGCAATAGTGTAATATTGGCAGCATCACGTAAACATTCATTAATTGTTTGTAACAGTGAATAGTGTGAGGTACGTCTCCGTATAACGAGTTTTAGTCACTCTAATTCGTCGTGAGAGATTATAATCCAATTTTTGTTTTCTGAAATGTAAAATAATAGTAGTTTTATAATTTTTTATAATCGCCGTAAATCCCGATCCGAGAAACCCAGAGTTTTTAAGTTAACAAAAGAAATTAATGTTAATCGAAAATTTTACTATTTAAAGTTTTTGTTTGCCAGGTTGTGTACGGGAAATCCTGTCGGACTCTCTACCTGAATTGACAGACTGCATTGTCAATGCAGATAAACAGTCAGATTCAGGCAACATGGATAGTAGCGCCACCCCTGCATTAACCAGTCTATTTATTAAATTTTAAAAATTCTACCACAACATTGGCTAATCAATATTTCATGTTATTAACATATTTGTACTAAGTTTTTTGCGCTGAATAAAACGATAGTTTGCCCGTGCCGAACGATCGAGCGGTTACCGAGATAGCAAGGGTTCAGAATATTGTTAATAAATAAAAATTTAAATAAGATACGAATTTGAAATTTCATACACGTTGTTAGAATATATAATTTCATATGTTGTGTTAAAATTTCAAACTGTTTGGTCAAATAATTATCGAGTTACACGCCTCTAAACGCATGAAATTTGTTGCGGTAGCAAAAAACCGAGTCTTTTTGTCTTCCAACCTCGATATGGCAATTTTTAAGCAACTTTAAAAATATAAGACTAGTATGGGTCAACGCAGATAAAATGAGCTGAATTTTTGTGTAAAGTATGTTAAAATCCGACTCATAGTTTTGGAGACGCAAGGGTTCAAACCCGGTTGACTATGATTATGAAACCGATAGTAGGCTAAATTATTTTCATTTAGCGTCATTTCTCATAATTAAAATTATGTTTTGTTTTTCATTTAATATTGTTTACTTCCGATAAAATGTAGATTATATTTTTAGTTATTATTGGTAGTATTGGTAAAAAAAGTCTTGTGAGTGTTTCTCTACAGTTTTTTTTTAAATTATATTTTATATTGTGCATTTCAAAAATTGTTTTCTGTAATTTTTATACTGCAGTGTATAGTTCAGGCTATATCATTTTGGGAGAGTGATATTTGTTAATAAACAAATAGAGATAATAATAATAATGACATAATTGCTAATTATGTGTCTCTCCCAACTTCTTACCATTTTGTACAATTAAATTCACTTATTTTACTTGTTAACAACAAAAAAGGCCAGCGAAGAAATGATTTGAAATAACAGGCTAAAAGCTTCATTTTCGTGCTAGTTATTTTACAAATAAGCACAGAATACACAATTGATCGTAATGACAAAATTCTAAAGTGAAATAAAGTTTCCTTTTATAATGGAAAAGTTTCAAAGCATTATAAGTTGCTAAGAAGTCGCGAGACGACGCCAGTAAATTTTTTATTTACTGTATTCATTGTGTTATGCAATCCGCTACATAGTTCTAATATCACGGCGAGAGAAGTTGATATAATTTGAGAAAAATCGTTGAAAAGTTACAATATAAAAGCTTTGATTCTTTTTAAAATGTATACTGACATTATGTATCAAATGACGTACCTTCTTTTTTCTACCTTACAAACGAGGGCATAAATAATTGGTATTTAAATATTTACAACGACGCGCAACGGTAATATTATTTATTTATTTATTTATTCGGTCGTTGACTCTTTGGGAACAGAATATAAGTCTGTATGATTACACTTTTTTTTTTAACGTCCGACTGTTCTGCAAATTGCTGCTAATGCAGACGGTGAAGGATGAAATGAATTTTTTGTAACGTATGAAAAAATGCCATGCCCGAGTGGGATTCGAACCCAAGACCGCGTGATGAGAGGATTACATGTGTAGGCCTACTAATAATATTACCGCTCAAAAGTTTACTTACAATTAATCCTCCTTCAAGCAAGGGATACGGTCTTATGAAAAATATTTTTTGTAAATAACTGAAAAATATCTGGTGTGAAACACTCACAAAACTATCTCTTGACAATGTAAATAATGAAAAACATAACTTAATTTTAATGAGTTGAACTTTGATTCTCATGGGCAAAAAAATTAACGCTAAACTAAGCTCTGTAGAACACATCCTTTAGAATCTGTAAAATTTTTAATTTTCTATAATTTCAGTAATATAAAATATTTCATAAAATGTATGAATAGCCGTAATCTCAAGAAACCAAATTTTATCGAATTTCAATGGGAAAAATACGGAAAATTACTAATTGACGCTAAACTAAGTATGTATTAATATGTAGAAAAAGTTCTGAAAATAAAATATTTAATATTAATCGCATCACTCGATCTGTAAGTTGCAGAGCTAAAATAAATAGTTCTGTTTCTTATCACATGGTCAGCTAATTAAATGACTGAATCATTTAAGATTAGAAGAGGCAGAGGTGTAAAAGACACTAATATTTGAAGGGGTCGGCAGAAGAAAGTGCTAACCCAAAAAATTTCCAGCATTATTTTTCTTAAATATTTTGTAAAAATAAAATGTTTAGCTCGTTTTAAACAGGATGCTATAGTTACAAACTTAAGAACCTAGATTAATAGAAAAAATAAAAGTTTAACAAAACATTCAAAAACATGATTTGTAGATTTCAGTAAACTTTTAAAATGCCATTGCGTATAATTATGTTGATGTGGGTTAGCACAGTCTTCTCCAGACCCCTTCATTTCTTTATATTGTTGTAAATAAATAAATAATCAGAGTTATCTCCTCTGAAAGTAATGAATTTCATTATACAGCCAGACCCTGTGGTGAATGAAGTGAAGGTGTCATTTGCAGAGTGGAAGATAAATTATGTGCTTTTCAGATATTAGATTAGTTTGTTTTTACGTTTGCCAGAGTCCGGTATAATGGCTGAAACTTAACTTCATCTGTTAACTTAACAGGTCGACTCCCATGAGACACTTATACGTCTCTCACCAAATCTGTAAAATTTACTTTTGAGAGACCGTCTCTCACGTAATAGTGTTTTTATTAGAATCGTAAGACGGATTGATTGCTCGTTTGCATTGAATTGTATGCTAAACTGTTAGAAATGAGTTCAAAAAACCATTTTTCCAGTCATGGTTCGTGATTTACTTCATCCAATCGAGCCAAAAATGAGTCGGTGAAACTTGACAGCTTATTATTACTATTACATAATATTGACTATCATTATAGTTTATTATTGAATTATTATTCATGTTTTAATAATATTATATAATAAAAAATCATTTTATGTTTTAATTTTTTATGGTTTTCATATTACAATATTTTTGCAATGTAAAAGTTGACTCTGGTCGGTGCCTCTATGTAGACAACTGGTACACAAATTTACCACTCGCAGAACAACACTGTTTGATAGAGAGACGCATTATCGATATTTATGTAGTTTTATTGAAAAAATCCCAAAGTAAATTATTTATAAAATAAATATATATTTTATAGAAATAAAAGTAAAATTTCAGTAAGACACACATCAGTCTTACACAGTAAATTTGATTTTTTTACTCTTGTGTACCTGATAAGTCTCTCGCCTAAAAAACAAATTTAAGCTTTACAATACTCTAGACTTGAAAGAAAATTAGGTAATTAAAAAAACAAAGAAACCATAAAATATGTATGGGTTTTTTAAGCAAGACCTTCATGTCATCTGACTGGCACTCATTTTCGTCAGTTGGTCAACACTTTATATCAAAATTACATAAGATGGGCTCACGGGGAAAACAAGCCAGCCACAATTTTTGTAAAATCGGCTTTTGCTGCTATCTGTCAGATAATTCTATGAACTATTTTATTATCTAATCGTTTTTGTTAAATAATGGTTATGGCCAATGTAATAACAATTTAAACATATAGGCTGCAGGGGAAAACAGGCTTAGTGTATCTGTGTTACGAATAAACAGACTAAGTCAAAGCTAAAATATTTTATTCTAAGATAAAACCGGAAAAACAACCTGTAAACAAAACCAAAAACACTTTAGTAAATCTAGAAAAATTTCTAAAAGAGGCCAAGAAAAACTTTTCTTTATTCGTGTTTAGCATTTCGCGTTTCAATTTTCTTTTTTAATTCAATTTTTAGCATCATAATTTTATGAAAAATTGGTAATATTGATATTAACAAAAATGTGTATTGTTTACGTACATGTCGGTTACAAATTTACCAAAATAAATAACTTTCATAAAGTCCATTAATATCATGACTACAAATCTATTTTGACCTGATATACAGAAGAAAAACAGGCTGAGTCAACGACTAGTTCTATTTTTTCATGGTTTGTTTTGTAGTATGAAGAGTTTTATCATTTTTGTAACTTCTATGTGAGTTCATTTAGTTAAAAATCAACCAAAATATTATCTCAATTATGTTAAGGTGTATACTAAATTATTACGAGAGTAGGCTGAAAAATAATGCATGCATGCTTGTAGAGCGCAAATGAAAACAAATAGCAAGATTTGGCAAAATATAAAAATAGAAGTACTCGTTTACCTACAAAATTGTAAATTTATTTTTCAATATAGTCACCCTTAAGTCTGTACATTTCTCCCTAAGTGTAACAAATTTTTTCATGCCATCAGTGAAAAATCTTTCAGCTTTTCTCGATTCCAGGATGCAACAACTGCCTTCACATCATCATCTATAACGTAATTATTACCGTTTAGGTATTTCTTGAGTAAAGGAAAAAAAGAGAAATCGCAAGGCGCAAGATCGAGAGAATGACGATGGCGTGGAATCAGTTCAAACTTCAGGTTTTGCAGAGCGTCTTCGGTTGCACACGAGGTGTGTGTGGACAAGCATGTTTCAAGATTAGCACCAGACTGTGTCTAACGTTCCAGGACATGTTCCTTGAATCTTTCAATATGGTTTGCAATAATGTTTTGAGTAATTTGCAGGTCATTTTTAATCAAATCGTCGATGAGTTTTTAATGTTCATCATTTGTGGTACTGACTGGATATCCGCTTCATTTTTTATCATCAATTACAGCTTTTCCAGGCTCAAAAATATGAAATTTAATTACTCATCGATTTATAGTAGACCTATTATCAACATTGTCATTATAAACAGCATTTGAACGGCGATAAATTCCAGTAGGAATCACATTTTCAGTTAAAAATTTGATAACCACCCGCTGTTTAAATCGCGTTGACATAACACTAGAACACATCTCTATAATTTTACTACTCAAAATAAACTGATGAATGCAACGCCTTGAAACTGTGGGTGCGTATAGAGGGGGAATGTAAATCCCGAATGCCACAAGGCGCACTTCTGTCGGTTATTTTTTTCGCGTTTCACAAGCATGTGTGCATTCCTTTTCAGACTACCCTAGTAACCGATCGTATGAGCCTATTCCAAGAATTTGGAGTCCTACCTCTCAGGCATTTATTTGTGTATAAGGTGGTCCTACAATTTTCTATTGGGCGTGTGGTAACTGCAAAGTAATAACTGATTTCAATAAAACCAATTGTCCTACTAGGAATGCTGGAACAATAAGGACAAGAAAACCAAATAGTACATCTTTTCAGAAGTCATTTCTCTATCTTGAGGGGCGGTTCGTCAACGTACTTCCATCGTATATACACAGTATTATATCATCAAATCTTATGAAACATAAACTTAAAT
Source organism: Catonia carolina (assembly GCA_035578175.1). Lineage (NCBI taxonomy): Eukaryota > Metazoa > Arthropoda > Insecta > Hemiptera > Achilidae > Catonia > Catonia carolina. Next base: position 34,513,422 of record JAQMRL010000007.1, on the reverse strand, counting down.
ATCATATCCTATCGATATACGAGCAAAAACTTGAGAAACTTTTCCAAGTTTTAAAATAACTGTTCTCTGATTATATTTTGCTTTCCTGAGTTTTTTTTTGTTTCTGTGCTCATTAATTGAATTAATTTTCATTAGGTAAAAATATCCACATTGTATTCCTTAAAATATATTGTAAAGTAGTTTTAGTTATTAAAAAAAAGAAGTTTTTTCTCTATTAATACAATTGTACATAATCTAAGGTAATTTTTAAAATTTTTATTGTTATTAAAATTATTATTATTATTACTATTGATATTTTTTATATAAATTAAATGGTATTTATCATTTATTTTTAATGCCTTTAACAAAACTGTTTAATGTATTTCTTGTACCCTTTTTAGATTTTATAATAGTATCTTTAATAGAAGTTATTAGTATTTATAAATTTGTTAAGGTAATTTTTTTTTACTCCTATGCGCGGACAGAACTCTTCATGAAGAAGAGTTTTTGCGTATAAGTATATTTAGTTAAAAATATTGTTTATAAGCTTAGTATAATAATAATTGTTTACCTAAATAAATATTAATAATATTATGTTTATTTAAATAAAATGAATAAATAAATAAATAAAAATAAAAAAATACAAAGAAAAATATTAAAAATAGAGCAGTGGTGTACTTGGAAACTTTAAAAATCGTTTCCTGAAAAATTTGTTAAATGTGCCTGAGCCTGTCCTTCTCGTGAGGCCTTCTATTTAATATTACATTTGGATTATTTTTTCGGATAATCCAAAAATTATTAAATGAAAACAGGTTCCGGTTCCGATCAGTTCTAAATTAACGCGGTTGCTGTGTAAAAGTATTACAAAATAATACCTACATTAAAGTTAGAGTTAACTCCATGTGTGATGTCTTTACGGATTACTAAATAACAATACAACATTCTTTATTTATTAATTAAAATTTTTTTTATTTTTACTTAAAATAGAATTGTTGGTAGCAACATTTAAACCTCTCAACTAAAACCACTGAAGTATTTTGTAGGCATTGAGATTAAGTTAAGGGATGCGATTGGAGTACGGTCAGAAGATGACATCACCTGGTTAATTTAAATTTTGTTTATTTTTATTAATTCTGTATGCCCGTGTCATTTGTGGGTTTGAGTGAGTGACACTTTACAAGAGAAAGAGTAGGGGGGAAATAAGGAGGAAAAAGATAGCATAGGAGATTGATTGATGTTGTCATGAAGGTAACTTAGAATCAAGTGACATCATATGTTATGAGCTCACCCAACCGCGCTCTCCTGTATAACCTTACATCTTTTTGTACACCTATTACTGTACGTAATTCTGTCTATCAAGGGACTTTAATTAAAAGCGTAAATTGAGATTAACTGTCTATCTAATATCTTTAAAATATTCGGTAATTAAAAATTACTAAATAATAATTTGTGTATACATAAAGTTGACAGAAGATGATGTATTGATCACATAAAATAATCTAATAATAAAAATCTGGTGTAAACGATTCACACGACTTTTTCTTTTCAATGCATATAATGAACAATATAACCTCAAAATAGTAGTAAAACATTACAAATAAACAAAGAAATTAACCTTATTTCAATCATGAGTGAATGATGCAAATGAAAATCAACCTGTATGGCTTAAAAATACGTAAAATCACTTTTTCTCGCTAAACTAGCCTATATGAAGAAAAATACTTTAAATAAAAGTTGTAGATCGATTAATTTCCTATAAATTTGATTATAAACACTTTTTGTAGTAAAATGCATACTAAGGCTGAAATCTTAAAAAATCGATTTGTTTTACAGATTTTCATGAGATAAAAATACAGAAAATCACTAATTACCGCTGAACTAAACGTTATACAAAAAAATTGAAACAAAAGTTGTAGGTTTTTAAATTATATACAACGTTTTTTATACTATTTTGCTCAAAATTGCACATTAAAGCCGCAATCTTAAGAAAACCATTTTTTCGGGGAAAGCACAGCCTCCACAAACATTTTAGCAGACATGATGCCGATCTGATACAAACATTATCATCAAAATTGGTTAACCGAAAATAGTTTATTCGTGCAATTTTTCACTTTATGCAATTTTCTTAAAAATCTGTTCCTTCAATTTTTCATAAATCGCTTTATTTACCCTTTCTTGTATAGTATAAAAACATAGTAATGAGGCGATTTTTAAAAAAGATTGTAGAAGCCGTGTTTAAGAAAATTGCAAAAAAATTAAAAATGACACGGATGAACTAGTACGTACGGTTGACCGATTTTGATGAAAACGGTCGTGTCCTGTCCCCTAGTAGTATTTAACTTAAGTTTCAAGTTTTAACTTTGTAAGATAACCCGTTCTTGAAATATTTTATTCACAGATACACAGACCAATCGATAAAAACATGTTTGTTTTCTGTCAGGGGGCCTGAAAACACCATAAATATATCTGGTGAATTCTCGATTTTGAAAAATGCAGATGAAAATAATTCTTTCCTTCCGTATTTAGAAGATGAATTATTGATTACATACAATAATTAATTTTATCATAGTAAATTTATTGTTACCGTTAACTTCCTATTTTGTAAATTTTTTTATTGATCTAATTTAAGTTTCAAATTTTAACTTTCTACAATATTCCGTTCTTGAGATATTTTGTTCATATAAAGACACACAGGTCAATTGCTAAAAACATGTTAATTGAATTCAGGGGTCCTGAAAACGTATATTTTTGGTGAAAACTCTATTGTAAAACTCTTTATTTTATTATTATTAGCAACAGTATTGAGTTTTAAAAAATTGTCATTGTAATAAATTTTAGATATTTTTAGACTACACAGAAATTTTTGTTTTCATGATAATAATATAGTTTATTTCTATAGGGCAAGAAGTAAAAATTACAAAAATGGGCTTTAAATACACATGTGGCCTCAATGGTTATGAAATACTTTGAACAAACTCTTGAAACAATATTTCATTTAATAGACGTCAAAAATCAGAATTTGTGAATGATTTTTCTTTGAAATCTTTAACTGAATATCGTTATTTAAATGCGATTGCCGTTATTCTTTTAACGAATTTATAAAGATAATTAAAAAATAAAACTGAGGGAAAATAAAATGAAAGAAAAAATATGTTAGCGTATAATTCTTTACACTCTGTACACTTTGAAATGAATTATAACGTATTCTGTATGCATACTAAGTTAAAAATGTTGAGTCTTTCATCAAGCGACGTTATTGCGGGATACTAAGCATTTTATGAACTCCTAAAATTTAGCCGTCTTTTTATTATACCTCTAAACACCAATAACTAAACGAAAGAATTACAAAAATGGCTTGCTCAAAAAAATTAAGTAAAAACTTATCCACAATTTTTACTTCCTCTTGCCCTGTATGAATATATAGAGAAATAAAGTATTGTATTTATAAACCAATAGATTCTTTAAAATCATGTTTTCACCAAAAATGCACTTTTTCAGGCTCACTGAATCCAAAATAAATGTTTTTATCAATTGATCTGTGTGTCTGTGTATGAATAAAATATCTCAAGAACAGAATATTGTACAAAGTTGAAACTTGAAACTTAAATTAGGCACTACAAGTTGATCCGATACAAACATTATCATCAAAATTGGTTAACCGAAAATAGTTTATTCGTGCAATTTTTCACTTTATGCAATTTTCTTAAAAATCTGTTCCTTCAATTTTTCATAAATCGCTTTATTTACTAAATTTTTTATGTACTACATGATAAGGTTGTGGTTTAGGTCAACAGCCAAAAGGCTGGTTTGAACCTCTAGAGGTTTTACTAAGTAAAAACGAGGAGTGAGGTGGTTTACAATTGCCTTCCTCACTGAGTTGAAAAAGTATGGTTATTAGCATGCGAGCTGCTCGGAAATTCATCTACTTTCCAACCTGCAAATGACACCTTCACTTGTTTCACCACAGGGTCTGGCTGTATAGTGAAATTCATTACTCTTAGAGAAGATAACTCTGACTAGTGTCTTTTACACCTCTACCTCTTCTGTTGTTAAATAATCCAGTCATATAATTGGCGGACTATGTGATAAGAAACAGAACTATTTTTTATAGGCATGGAACAAACTGATCGAGTACAATTAATTTAACATTCCGCCTCCCCGTTATGGACATAATAATAGGGTAAAACCCTCTGAATCCAAAAAACATGGTTTTAGCAATTGATCGCTGTGTCTGTATATGGACAAAATATCTTAAAAACGGAATATTGTACAAAGTTTAAACTTAAAACTTATATTAGGGACCACACGGGGGATCCGACACAAATATTTTCATCAAATTATTCGTGCAATTTTTTACTTTTTGCGATTTTCTTAAAAATCTGTCTCTACGATGTGTTTTATAAATCGCCTCATTTACTAATTTTTTACGCTCTATAAGATAGGGTCAGTGTTATAATATACAGATGAAAAAATGCCAGACCTGACCGAGAATCAAACCTGGGATTCCGGCATAGAAGCCAGTTGCGCTGATCCCAACACCAACGGCCCGGCCAAAAATAAGGGCGATATCAGAAACAATAAGAAGCTCCGTATAAAAACTCTTAAATAATAGATTATTCGTTACTTGAATAGATGTCACTTATCATTTTATGAAAAAGTAATAACAAAAATAATACAATCTATACAAATTCAAGTGCTTTAAAAATCGGCACATAGAATGTCTCACTAAAAAGGAAACACATTCATCGTAGTCTATTAAAATAAAAATTGTCACAATGTAAGTGTATGATTTTCGGAGAAAATTCCATTCATATATTAGTTTGATGTAATATAATCAAATATTTAAGTCAATAATGTGAAATTTGACGTAAGAATTTAACAGTTTCAAAAATGTAATATCCTCTCTTCTTAATTTCATAAAAGTTTATTTAATTTCTAGACGTAACTTCAGAAATGGTTATTTTCTTTCAAGAATCTCAAGATTTTCTTTAAATTATTATACTGTACCTACATATTTCTTTATACTAAAAACCTGGTGTTAAAACACTTACACCACTTTTTCTTGCCAATGTAAGTAATTAAACATATAACGAAAAATACGCCCATAACGGGCAGGTAAAGTCTTAAACTATTTGCACTCAATCGTTAGTTCCAGGGCTACAAAAAATAGTTCTGTTTCTTATCACGTGGTCAGCCAATTATATGACTGAACTATTTAAGAACAGAAGAAGTAGAGGTGAAAAAGACACTAATCAGAGTTACCTCGTCTGAAAGTAATGAATTTCATTAAACAGCCAGACCCTGCGGTAAATGAAGTGAAGGTGTCATTTGTAGTGTGGAAAATATTGTGACAATGTCTATAAGAAATGTGTGTTAGAGAATTTTTGAGAAGGACCGAGATTTTAAAAAAGTTAACGTAAATAGTAAGAGTGATAAATAGGTTTCCAAGAAATACTTAGAAATATTATGTGTACTATAAACGGTTTTTGTAGTACAGGTAGGTCTCCCTATTGTAGTACAGGTATTGTGAAAGAGGCGGCTACCTGTCTAGATAATTGGCCTTTTTGTAACACCTTCTATTCAATCCAAATTTGTTTAAAGTTGTTAAGATTATCAAACAAAAAAGTTGGAAGCCATCAAAAGGATTTTGTATTTTTATTATTGTATCGAAAATGTCTGTCTTTCTCGAAATCTCTATTAGCTCACCTATACACGCGAAGCGGTTTATTTAGAATCACTTTAGTTTCGTGTTGTCTGTGATCAGTGAGCGATTGCATAGTGCATAACAGTGCGTTAGAAAAGGTCAACGTTACTGTGAATTACTGTCTATTGTTTAACGTTCATTTATTCTGTATCATTTTTGTAAGTAAGAATTAGTAAATTGGTTAAGTTATTTAATGTTATTAGTTTGTTATTTATTATAAATAATTTACTAGTAGATATAAGTTACTTTAATATTTTTAATTTTTTGTTGTAATAAATACTAGAATTTTAAACTGCAGTGTATTAATTATTTAATTTATCCAGATCCCGAAACGGAACTTAGAGATAAGTATCACAACATGTTATTTTCAGTGAGTCTGGTGCTTTCAGTGACATGCTGATAAGTATACTTTTCCATTCAGTGAAGAAAGTATATGTAAATTGCCTCACGTCTCGTTTTATTTAGTAAAACCTGTGTGTGATGTTCAAATCAGCCTTTTGGCTGATGACCTAAACAACAAAATTTAGAAAAACAGTTTCTTTCAAGAAACGACAGTCCCCGCAGGTATTTAAAGGCGGTGGCCCTTTATCGGCCAGTTCAAGTTGGTGCGCGGTTATGAATGAGTGAGTACCGTTAGGAAGTGTTTGTATTTAATGTAATAAGTACGTAGAAAAAGGTCTTCTTGTACTGTAAACATCGAATAGTGAATTGGTTGTAAGTAAGGGACTGTTATAAAATAAAATAATTTTTAGTATTAATTAAGTTATTTTAGGCTTTACGTTTTTGTCATTTAATTATAAGAAAATATAAATACATTAAAAATAAATATAAATTAATTTAGTAATTTGACTGTAATTTATTAATAGTCTTCAGCATAATTAATTGTTATTTATAATCTTGTTAATAAATATTGTTACAAGTTGAGAGAAAGTTTGTTTATTATTTATTATACCCAGGTCCCAAATATACGTTAGCTTAACTGTTACAATATTTGGAGAAAGAGAAAACCAATTTACGTTAAAAGAAACTTGGTTTTTTGAACGTAACTAAAACGTCAATATGATTACAAATAATGGGTTGAATAAACGGAAAGGTTTCTTTATATATATATATATATATATATATATATATATATATGTGATTTTGTAGAAAAAATATTCTTGAAATCTTCTTCTAACTTAGAGAAAACAAATAAATTTATTAGAGAATTATTTACATCCATTCAACGGTTACCAAGATATATAAATACATAAAAACTGAAGGAATTGTGTTTTACAGGTGTGCAGTTCAATAAATTTTACCTAACCTATTTTAATATAAATCACAATTTACCTGAACAAATATAAGTCAAAGCAAAACATTTGTAAAACATTTTCTTTGTGATCATTCATTAATTTCTTTCGTAAATGTTCCAAAAACTCTGTTTTTTCATTTTTGTTTTTGTTTTAGTGTCTCAAACAGTAATTTATAAATAAAGATAAAACAGCAAAATAACCACTGACTGATTCATTCATTCATTCAATATGAAATATTACATTCATTCAATATGATCTCTACATTTACAAGGCCTAGAAATTTGAAATTTATTATATGGTAACCTACATACATTTGAGTCAGATGATAGGTAAGGATTTGAAAGGTCTGCTCCTTAAGTAAACAAAATTGGTGTTAAACACACACTTATTTCTCTTGCAGATGTAAATAATGACCAATATACCCTATTTTTAATCATGAGTAAAAAATGTGAAATAAAAAACATAAAGAATAGTTTTTTCATCATGCTAAATGAAACCTTTGTAAGACTTAAACATACGGAAAACCACTAATTTACGTTAAACTAAGGTCTGAAGAAAATATTGTTTAAATAAAAGTTGCAGAATTGTTAATTTCCTATAACTTTAATTATACAATTTTGTCATAAAATACACAATTAAAAGACGCAATTTTTTAAATAAACCTATTTTTCACCTATTTGATGAGCAGAATACAGAAAATCACTAATTGACGCTAAACTAAGAGTTGTGAAAAAAGATGTTTTCATTAAAACTTATAGGATTTTTAATCATTTTTCTACAACTCTGATTAGGCAGACAACTCGGATACGCTTTGGCCTTAAAATGCATATAAAGGCCGCAATCTAAAAATATTTTTTTACCACGAGAGCATAGTTCCCAAGAATTTTAGCATACATGCCCTGTCTTCAAAAGCATAAAAAAGTTGTAATAAGTAATGAGACAATAAAGAAAATCGTAGGACCCACTTGTGAGAAAATTCCAGAAAAGTGAAAAATTGCACGAATAAACTAAATATTTCTTGGCCAATTTTGAAAAAAATGTCTGTGTCGGGTTCTCTTGTAGTTTCTAACTTGAGTTCCAAGTTTCAACTCCGTACGCTATTCCGTTCTTGATATATTTTGTTCACACACAGACCAATCGCTAATGGTTTTGTAGGTTTAAGGGGCCTGAAAACGTGTACTTCCGGTGAAAACTCTATTTCGAAAAGTCGGCATGAAAACAATACTGTACTATCCTTCTCTATATTATACTCATATACCGTATGAGAAAGAATAAAATTAGGAATATATATAATATTGCAGGTATATTCAAGTTTGTAAAGGAAGCATTTCAGTTGCCAACTGAATATTATAAATTAAATATCTATAAAAAAAGGTGTAATTTTTTTGAGCACTACTTATCGACGCTAAAAAGTCATCTTTGTAATTGAAATTTAAACTTTATGCTTCATACACTTTTGTAATTTTGGAAAAGCTGGTTATATAATTTGGCGGCTAGGTAACAAAAATGTCTTCGAAAAAGCGTTTTTGTAGTTCTTTGTCATGAAATCAAATGCTTGATTATAATACTGCAGTTGTGAATTCGTTTCGGAAAGTTTGCTACGTTTTTTTCATCTGTAAAATTAGTTCATGAGTAAGTTGTCGAATGCCTAGTACTTGGAAATCCTAGAATAATTGCTTAGAAGAATAAAGCGGTTGGTTTTGGTTAATTTCTCTCAAATTGAGCTTTCGTAATTTTTCCAGGGGGTCATAATAAGATTAGCAAGTACCACCTTAACTTAGTATTCTGTAATTAATTACTGATTGGTCAGAGGAAAATTATAATTTTTTAACGTTCTTTGATTAATTACTATTAACAACTTTTTGACATAAAGATTAGTTTCTCATTCTTCATAAAAGATCATGTATCTGTAAATTAGAAAAGTATAGTATCATTGTAATATTCTAAAAATGGTTGAGGGAATAGATGATTTATGGTGAATAATTGTATAGTATTGGATGAGAAATAATGTGTTGAATAAGGATAGTGAATTACAATGAATAAGATGATTTGAATCGGAATTCTAGGAAATTGAAAAAAGGAAAAAGCTTTTATTTTTATTTTGATACTTTATACGATGTTCCAGAATAGCGGCGAGTTTGTTAGAAGGATCTTGATTGTTTAGAAAACTACTAGACCGTAAGTATAAAAACAGTTACCGATTTTGTATTCGAATCAGTCAATAATTGAATTGTGAAGGAAAAGTGTTTTCGGACCATTCAAAATAGAGTCGTTACGGGACTGGTTTTGCATTATGTAAAATACTGCATGTATATGCGGTTGGTTGGGGAGAGGCAAATCAATTTTAGGTTCTTAAGAACAGTTTTCTTTGTTCTCCAAGTTTAATTTAAGCTTAAGTTTTGAAATTTATTTAATTTGTATAATCTTATTGTATTTTTTTAGTAGGCTAAGTTTAAACATCAACTGTAATTATCATAATAAATAATTAATTGTTATAATTTTAAAATAAGTCTGTAGATTATTTATCATACCCAGATCCCGAACGGACCTAGTATTAGGTGTATGACTTTCTAATATAATAAACATTACATGTACCTTTCCCAATACAAATACAGAAATTCAGTATGTATTCTTTAAGCGATACTATACCTAGAATAACAAATACAAACACCTTCGTTACATGTTAAGTCAATTACATAAAATGTAAACGTTTTAATATTACATTTCAAGAATACATTCAACCCCTTTACTTTAGAAACGGAAGAAATCAAAATATTGTAGATTTGATGAAACTCGAAGGAATTTGGAATGGGGGAACAATGATCGTAATGGAATAACGTTGATGTTTTCAGTATGGCAAGTAGAAAGCGGGATGGTTTGAATACGGTAGGGAATTTCCCTTTTCGAAACCTGTCAAATGTTAATTTACTTACACAATGAGAAAGCCGTTTGATGCAGAATGTAATTTCAAGTCTAAGCAGAATACAATTAGTGATCATAAAATCTGAAATATTTAGATTTAAACGAACTTAAGGCCTAAGGTTTCTAAGTAAGGAAACAATTATGTCATTTGAAGGTTTACAAATGTTCTATTATCCATTCTCCTTACATTCATTAAACGACAAAATTTTACAAAAATAAAATTAATATTAAAAGTTTTCGCCAAATTTCTTATGGGAAAATAACGGGTTTCAATAAAGTATTTACAGAAAATTCCGTCGAGATGTGTGCCGTCAAAACGTTTTCATTTTCTATTACTTTGGAATATAGCATGAAAATTAATTATCCCAGGGATAAAGTTCCCTGCCGTACGCTTAAGAAAACCTAGGCTATATAAAATTTTGCGTTCTTATTGTTTAGTAGTTAACCAATACATAAAAGAATTGTATGAAACAAATCTAGAGTGTTTGGTAAAAAGAGTATAAGTCAAAAATTGGTCAAAATGAGATAAGTCAACAAGCAGATGTAAAAAAAAATCTAGATTTTTTTGGTCTAGTTAGTATAAGTCAACAATAAATACTCGAAGAGATATTCAGTTTGGTTTAAATAATATAATTCTGAGCCTTACATTTGTGTTTGGTAAAAACAGTACATGTTGACTTATACTATTAGAGTCACCATTACGAGAATTAGATATTGGTCATAATAGTGTAAGTCGTAAGTTAGGATAGGTTGTGCTTGATAACAAATCATATGGTAATCAGCTGTTGCATTGTTTTAATCTGTTCTGTGTGTATGTAAGCGTTTAATATTGTAAACGTATTTTGAATTCACTGTTTATTAAAAATAAATTACGTAATTGTGCTTTATAGTTCAATAAGTAAAATGTCTTTTCGGGAAATAACGCAGTTCAGTATGACATTAGCAAACCTGACAAATGAAGGTATGTATTGACATTAATTCACAGTTAACCTATAAAACGTTATTAAACCTTGTTAGGAAATTTGGAAACCTTATAATAACGGGTTTGGTTATTATTGTCTTCTGAAATAATTTCTATGAATAACTGCATACAATATATTTTTATTATTTCTGATGGAAGATCAGGTTTTTTCATACTGCTTGCTTATTTCATAATCATAATCAAGCCCTTTATTTTCGTTTCTTATAACCTCAGTTGTTTATAAACACTCAGTTGTCTTCTTTTATTTTGTTGTTATAAAACTAATAAAGGTTCAAGAAGTTGTAAACATCCGCAATGAACTCTGAAAACAGATTACTTTGTGTTTTTGGTTAATGTATTTTACTGATTTCAGAATATTCTAATAAATTTGCTTTCCAGTCCAATAAATAATTATAAAGAAGCTTATTATTACTATCATTGTGCTATGATCTAACTAAATTATCGTCCTTTTCTGAAAAACAAATAATTTGAAGCCAACAAAATGAATATTACCTAGATAAAGTAGGTAATTGTTTTCCTCCTATTTTAAGAAGGTTTAAGTTCTTGGTCCCAAATATCTGTTCATCATGTTTATTTATCTTAATTTATTTTCAGATTCTGATGAATCTATGTCTGACAGATCATCTGATCTTAATGATGAACAGATTAAGATGGCTTTATTATAGAAGAATACATTGTCAGTACGTCAGAAATTAGGGTTAGTTTTATTGATAGTGAACTGACTGAAGTAGGAAGAATCTTTTCTGAAAGTGATGACATAGATCTTGATGTAAATTATATTCCCTCAAGCGACCAAGATACAAATAGTTCTGAAGATGAGATTCCATTACAATCAAATAAACGAACACCTAAGAAATTAAAAAGAAAATTGTTACTGATTAAAACCGCAGCTGATACTTCTGATGGTAATGAAATTATTAATAACAATCATGCGGAAGTAATTGAATTATCATTAGACTCTAAAATTTCTAAAAATCTGAGAGAAAATCAGACGGCAAAAATTCCAATAATATTTTAAAGAAAAGAAAACGTAGTGCAAAAGGAGAAGGTGTTTTCTGCCGTAAAATTAGGTTAGAAAGAAAATATTGTCGTAACAGTGGCAAAGAATACATTACTAGTAAGGGGAAAGTAGTTGTCGGTCGAGTCTCTAAAGATATTCGTATGTGTAGATCAAAATGCAAGGAAAAATTGGAAAAGCAAGTGGGAAACAAAATGGTCAAAGAATTATTGTTTGACGAGTACTGGTCTATGGGAGAAAGGGACAGGACGTGTGGCTTACTTATGTGGTCTAATTGATACCAAATCTCCTGCAACAAGCCGAAAAAGAACTAACGACCCAGAAAAACAGCATAATAGGACTGAAACAAACTCATTTCATTTTTGTATTAATGGGGAACGTACAAAGGTGTGTAGAAAATGCTTTATGGACACTCTGGGCGAAACCAACATGTTTATTACTCAAGTTATTAAAAATAAAGTTCTTTAGTTGTCAGGGATACCTGAACGTGATAATAGAGGCCGAAGAACTCCGGCAAATAAAATTAGTGATGCTAGATTACTTGAGCCAGAACAAAGAACTGCAGCCAGAACAACTGTACAATTCTCCTTTGGCAACTTCTGAAGCAAAGAAGAAGGACATACTTCAGTTACTTGAACATATCCCTGATGTGTTTCACCAATTTTATAAAGATTTAAAATCATCAAAGGAAACACCAGACACTTATCCGGATATTGAAGGACACGAAGAAGATGATTAAACTTTTTAATTCACATAAGGTTTATCAGTTAAATTGAACTTTATATTTTATTTATTTTAAATTACATTTATCACTATCTTTTATTTTTATTATTTTACAATATTTTTAAGATTTTTATTTAAGAAAATATTACTATTAAACGTTAATTTTACCTTTAGTAAAAATGTGTATCATTCCATTATTTTATTGTTCTACAAAAATGTACCTACTTTTATTCAGTTTCAATAAATTTGTGAACTTCTAATATGATAGATTTTTTTAAATAATAGGCGATTTAATGATTTTTTTTGTATTGTTTCTTTAGTTTTAAACGTTAGGCTTGGTTTAGTTTAGTTAACTAGGTCAGAAAGCTGAAAATACATTAGTTATGTTTCACGCACAAAGACATATTTTGTACTTTTGTTAGGCATCTTAAATAAAAAAAAGATTAACCAAATTTTATTAAATTTGTATGATAAAATTCATAAAATTATTCAACAGCTGAATTTAGAGCACAGGGTCAAATAGTATAAGTCATGTAAAATTTTTGATCAAAATAGTATAAGTCATGCATCTCTGTAAATATTAAAAGTTTTATAACTTCAGTCACACACAACAATTCATTGTTAAATAATCATATTAATAATCATTAAGTTAAATGTAATTGATGTTTTTAAAAAATTAGAATCAATAAAATGTGTCTCCTGAAAATTATGAATTTTTGACTTATACTCCTTTTACCAAACACTCTAGAAATATACGTTTTGTTAACTTTTAAAAAAATTCAATAATCATTAATGTTTTGATTTAAATCAATGTTACAATAATCAGCCGATTTTAAAATATTAAAGAAAAATATTGCCTGGCTTCAACACAGAAGATTAGATCTATGATAAATTATAATATTGGTTTAACAGAAAAGTAATTTTAGTTTCTTGGATTTACTTTCTTTTGTCTTCTATATTTTGACCTGGAATCCCCGTGTACAATTATTTAATAATTTAAATTCTAGAGTTATTTTTCTTTATTCTCTACATTTTTACCTAAATCCTCCCGGTACAATATTTATTATTTCTATTTTTGGAATTTGTTCTATTTTTTGGAGTTACTTTTATAAAATATGTTATTCTCTACATTTTGACCTGGATCCCCTGTGTACAATATTTATAATTTCCATTTCAAGAAAAGGAGAATAGATTTCTACGAACATATCTGGAAAATTAAAGCAGAAAAGATAGTAAACTAGTTTCTTAACTTCTAGAAAAGCAGAAAGACACAAGTTCCATGTGTGAGAAAAATTCAGATATGTCTACAGAACAGCGGATTCAAAGACGAAAATATACTAAACAGAATATTGTTCAGAACTAAAATTCCAGAAGTAAAAGATTTGTCAAAAGAGAAAAGAAAAAGTCTTCATAAGCGTTATCAGAAAAAGAAACCTAGAGTTCTAACTACATCAAGATCATTTCTTAATCTGCTATGGCTGTTTTAAAATTCTATGTAAAAATACGAATATTTTAGTGAAATTTTCTCGGTTTTCAGTAGCATTGCTTATACCGGGTTATTCTAAATTTCACGGCAATCTCTAGGAGATGAGTTTTTAGCTACAAAATAAGAAAAACCGTTCACATTAATATACGGCCGGAAATGCTTCATTAGCGAGTTTTACCTGGCGAAAGACTTTGCCATGATTCCTGGGCTAAGAGTGAAATAAGGCCATACTGAAATTCTTAGAAGGTAAATTTTAGTGATTTCTTATGGGTTTCAACCTAGGAAATTTTGAAAAATGAGTCCCAGAACTGCATCGCTTTTAGTTTATAAGAAAACTACGTGAAAAATTAAAAAGAAGGGTTACAGAAAATACACTTTTTTAAGTTAAGCGTAAAGTAAATTGCGAATAAACACACACAACATTTTAACGAGTTTAATTTTTATAAACGCTATTTATATAAATTTTTACTTTCTCTTGCCTATATGAATATATAGGAAGGAAAGTATTGTTTTCATGTCGATTTTTCGAAATCGAGTTTTCACCGGATCTATACGTTTTCAGACCCCCTGAACCCAAAAAACATGTTTTTAGCGATTGGTCTGTGTGTGCGCGCGCGCGCGCGCGCGTGTGTGTGTGTGTGTGTATACAAAATATCTCAAGAACGGAACATCGTACGAACTTGAAACTTGAAACTTAAGTTACATACCACTACCGGACCCGACACGAACATTTTCATCAAAATCGGTCAACCGGAAGTAGTAGTTTATTCGTATAATTTTTCGCTTTTCTGCAAATTTTCTCAAAAACTGGTCCTATGATTTTTTTTTAAAATCGCCTTATTTACTCAATTTTTTATTCTCTACAAGATAGGGCGTCATGTTTACTGAAATTCTGGGTGAGGCTGTTTTCACGTAGATTACGGCTTTAATATGCAATTTAGCGAAAAATTTATATAATAAAAGTTGTAGAGAATTTAAAATTCTACAACTTTTATTTCAAACATTTTTTTGTATAACGCTTAGTTTAGCAGTAATTAGCGATTTTCTGTTTTTTTCTCACGAAAACGTGTGAAAAATCGATTTTTTAAAGATTTCGGCCTTAGAATGCATTTTATAATAAAAGTGTATATAATCGAATTTATAGAAAATTAAAAGATCTGCAACTTTTATTTAGAACATTTTTCTCTACAGAGCCTAGTTTAGCGTGAAAGATTGATTTTCCGTATTTTTAAGGCAAACTGAGTTCGATTTTCATTATGCATCTTTCACTCATGATTAAAATAAGGTTATATTTTTTGAGCTTAGTTTTTTGTTTATTTCTAATGTTTTATTACTAATGCTAGGTTTATTGTTAATTATTTGCATTGGCAAGAGAAAGTTGTGTGAGTGTTTCACACCAGATTTTTTATAATATAATTCTCTACAATTTTCAGTAGAACGTTTTTTGTGTTTATTCACAATTTAACAAATTTACGTATTTTACGCTAAACTTAAAACAGTTAATTTTTAACCTTACTTTTTAATGTTTTCACGTAGTTCCCTTAAAAACTAATAGTGATACAGTTCTAGGACTTATTTATTTAAGTTTCTCAAGTTAAAAGCAATAAAAAGCCACTAAAGTTTCTTCTTAATTTACTTTTTCAGAATTTCCGTATGTGTATATTTCACTCATTGCCCAGGAATCGAGGCTGAATCTTTTACCTGACTAAACTCGCTAACGAAGCATTTCCGGACCAATGTTTATATGAACTTTTTTCTTATTTTACCTATAAAATCATCTCTCTAGAGATTGCCGTGCAATTTAAAACCGCCTAGTTTATTTATTCTTTCAAATTTTTGGTGGTTATTTGAAGAAAACAAATATACTATTTTGTAAAGAAAACTTCAAAAAATTTAATATGTTATAAAAAAATTAACATCAAACAAATGATGATTTATGCAATTAGGACGGTTGCAAAACTCTTATCTCTCCTTATTAACTTTATTTTGTAAGTAGGGTATAATCTGTATTTTTATAAAATCCTCGAAATATTTTTCATAAATAGTGGAAAAGTTCAAAGAGCTTTAATTTTTACTTTCTCTTGCCTATATGAATATATAGTTAGGAAAATATTGTTTTCATGTCGATGTTTTGAAATCGAGTTTTCACCGGATCTACACGTTTTCAGACCCCCTGAACCCAAAAAACATGTTTTTAGGGATTGGTCTGTGTGTGTGTGAACAAAATATCTCAAGAACGGAACATCGTACGAATCTGAAACTTAAGTTAAATACCACTACCGGACCCGACAAGAACATTTTCATCAAAATCGGTCGACCGGAAGTACTAGTAGTTTATTCGTGTAATTTATCACTTTTTTGCGATTTTCTCAAAAACTGGTTTTACAATTTTTTTAAAAAACGCCTGGTTTACTACAACTTTTATGCTCTACAAGATAGGGTAGGCGCCATGTCTGTGCTGAAATTCTTGGGGAGGCTGTTTTCACGTAAAAAAATTGTTTTTTAAGATTGCGGCTTTAATATGCATTTAAGCTCAAAAATTTATAAAATAAAAGTTGTAGAGAATTTAACATCCTACAACTTTTATTTCAAACATTTTTTTGTATAACATTTAACATTAGCGGTAATTAGCGATTTTATGTTCTTTCTCTCGAAAACGTGTGAAAAATCGATTTTTCTAAGATTTCGGCCTTAGTATGCATTTTACGACAAAAAGTATGTAATTAAATTTATAGGAAATTAAAAGATCTAAAACTTTTGTTTAGAGCATTTTCTCTACAGAGCCGAGTTTAGCGTGAAAGAGTGATTTTCCGTATTTTTAAGCAAAACTGAGGTTGATTTTCATTTTGCGTCTTTCACTCATGTTTAAAATTAGGTTATGCTTTTTCATGTTAGTTTTTTGTTTATTTCTAATGTTAAGTTTATTGTTAATTATTTGCATTGGCAAGAGAAAGTTGTGTGAGTGTTTCACACCAGATTTTTTTTTATTAAAATAAAAATTACTATTATTATTTTTAAATAATTTTCGTTGTTTTAAGGTTTTAATCCATTTTTTGTAGCTAAACCGAAAATCCAATTTATTACTCCATAGTTTTCATGAACGTTTTTAGTACTTAGTTGATGTTGCTAAGGTAATGGAGAGATTAATAAGAGTTTATGTAGCTAGGGATGTTGAATGTAAACTCCATGATAATAATTTTTATACGGCTTTTTACTAAGCAATCTAAGAACGATGTTGAGTTCTACAGAAGATATTGGGTTTCTGAGACTACTATAAAAAATAAAACAAAAAGAAACACTGACAGTAAATTACAAACTCAATTCAATTCTAATTTAAAAATTGATGAAAAATAGTGGAGAAAATATTTATTAGATCAATCAGAAAAATAAATTATATGCATTTCATTTCAGAAATTTATTGGAAATATGAATAATGGTAATTATTCGAATGAATTCCACACAATATTTCTGATTGGAATTGTTATATCTATTGGTTTGAAATAAATTAGTTTCTATCATGCTTGAAATTTTGTTTCTATGTATTGAACAATAATGATTGTAATGTTTGTTCAACCAAAATTCCAGCACTGCAAAATAATTCATTATTGTTACAATGAACAAAACATGAAACACAAATAAATTAGAAAGAACATCTGATCATCTGCCGGATAGATTATTGTAAGGGTTGAACACCGAAGCTTAGATTCGTTCGGGATCTGGAAATCATAAATAATAAGCAGAATTCCTTTAAACTTATAACAATTATTTTATTGGTACGATTAATAATTACAATAATAAATAATTAGGCTTTGACTAATAACAAATGACAATTATTTACTTCAATTAAAATTAATTACAAAACGTAAAGCTAATTAGCATAGTGGACCTATGCGAATAAATTCGCACAATTTTTTTGGGTTTCAAAGCCCTATCACTAAATAAATGATTTAAGTTAACAACAATCGTAACCGTTCTTAAAATAACGGTGAGTAACGACTAAAGCACAGTAGTACGATAGTTTCGTCCTGAAAAGAACGGCTTTAAACTACAAATTTAAATAATACAATGTTAACACAATGTCTAATAGCGACCGAGTGTGTTGTGATTTTTAATATGAGAAGAGAGATGACAGATATTCTGTATGCTTATGGGATATGGCTATAGAGAGGGTAAATGTGGGAAAACTACATTATATAACGCTGTATTTCCGCTACTTTGTAAACGAAGTTTACTCATTTTCATTTCCTAAAATGAAGCTCTTATTACCTTGAATTTCAAGTTTAGGACGTTTGGGAAAATCAGGAAAGAATCCTCTTTAAATCATGAAAATTATAAAATCCGTTCGGTAGAACTCAATATTTAGAAGTTAATAGAATTCCCATTTAAAATACATGAGAAGCGAATTTGTGTTTTAAATATATAGATAAGTAAACTGCTGTGAGACATAGTTTTCTGTCTCAGTTCATATTGTCAGAAACGTAATGTAACATACATCAATGTCATCTATCATGTTGTTTTTGACTTTATCTGGTATTAAAATTTATGCTGATTTCAACGATAAACTTAGTTTTTTCTAGGTTTTGTATTCGGATGGTATTTGATCTAATATTCGCCATTGGTTTTTGTACTTTTTACTTTTTCTTGCCTATATGAATAGTATAGGAAGGAAAGTACCTATTGTTTTCATGTCGATGTTTCGAAATCGAGTTTTCAACGGATTTACACGTTTTCAGACCACCTGGATCCATAAAACATGTTTTTAGCGATTGTTCTGTGTGTGTGTGTGTGTAAAAAACAAAATAAAAAAAAATATCTCAAGAACTGAACATCGTACGAACTTGAAACTGAAAACTAAAGTTAGGTATTACTAAAGGACCCTACAGAAACATTTTTATTAATATCGGTCAACCGGAAGAAGTAGTTTATTCGTGCCAGTTTTCCTTTTTTACGATTTTCTCAAAAACGACTGCTACGATTTTTTTGAAAATCGCCACATTTATCACATTTTTTATGCTCTGCAAGATAGGGTAGGCGTCATGTCTGCTAAAATTCTTGAGAAGGTTGTTCTCTCAAAGATAAAAACTTGTTTTCTTTAAGATTGCAGCCTTAATATGCATTTTAGAGCAAAAGTGTATATAATTAAAATGGTAGACAAAACCTACAACCTTTATTTCAAACATTTTTTATAACACTTAGTTTAGCGGTAATTAGTGATATTCTGTATTTTTTTCATGACAATCTGTAAAAAAAATAATTTTTTAAGATTTCGACCGTATTATGCATTTTACGACAAAAAAGTGTATGTAATTAAATATATAGAAAATGAAAAGATCTACAATGTTTATTTCAATCATTTCTCTCGTAAAAAAATGTTTTTTAATTACTATTGTGACCTTAATATGCATTTTAGGGCAAAGGTGTATACGTAATAAAGTTGTAGAAAATTTAAAAACATTTTTTTGTACAACGCTTAGTTTAGAGGTAATCAGTGTTTTTGTTTTTTTTTCATGAAAATCTGTAAAAAACGGGTTTTTTAAGATTTCGATCTTAGTATGCATTAAACAAAATAAGTGTAGTATATAATAAAATGTATAGACAATTAAAAGATCTACAACTTTTATTTTGATAATTTTTTTCTACAGAGCCTAGTTTAGCGTCTAAGAGTTATTTTTCGTATTATTAATGCAAACTGAGGTTGATTTTCATTTTGTATCATTCACTCATGATTAAAATGAGGTTATATTTTTTGAGCTTAGTTGTTTTGAGTATTTCAAATGTTTTATTACTATATTAGGTTATATTGTACTCAATGGCAAGAGCAGGTTGTGTGAGTGTTTCACACCAGTTTTAAAAAATATATAATTTGTGTTACTTTAAGATAAATTATAGTTACAATAACTTCGTTTCCTTGAATTGACAGCATAGTTATTTTGTAATAAAACTAGGATACTCGTAATAGGTAGTTCCTTCTATTAAAAAATACTGGCCGCCTCCATTGTGTAGTGATTAGTTCACTATCCTACCAAACGGAAGGTCCTAGGCTCGATTCCCAGCTGTTGTTGTTTAGGTCAACAGCCAAAAGGCTGGTTTGAACCTCTAGAGGTTTTACTAAGTAAAACGAGGAGTGAGGTGGTTTACCATTGCCTTCCTCACTGAGTGGAAAAGTACGCTTATCAGCATGCCGGGCCCTCTGAAAAGCACATATTTTCCACTCTGTAAATGACACCTTCACTTCATTCACCACAGGGTCTGGCTGTATAATGAAATTCATTACTTTCAGAGGAGATAACTCTGATTAGTGTCTTTTACACCTCTACCTCTTCTGTTTTTAAATGATTCAGTCATTTAATTGGCTGACCATGTGATAAGAAACAGAACTATTTATTTTAGCCCTGCAACGAACAGATTGAGTGTAAATAATTTGACACTCCACCTGTCTGTTATGGGCAGGGATTCCCAGCTAGAGTCTGGAAATTATTACGCATCAAAAGACCGTAAAAGTCGTTGCTACTACGATATTGATGTTATTTTATTCTACTTACAATTGAAAAATGCAAAAATTTGTTTATTACAATACAAAATGATGTAGATAGTCTATAATTTGGTGTATGTAACATATAAGTTGTGTAAAAAAAAAAAATCTGTTGACCAACATAACCGTATAGAGCCTATTTATTTGGGTGTATGAGCTTGTTCCCGAGTGCAGTATACAGGGCCGTAAAACAAATTTATAGGCTGTGATATGCGTGAATATGAATACGAAGTCGTGTTATAAAATACGGGCCTTTATCAGAAGAAAGCTTTATAAAGAATTGGAGCATGTCGTAAAACGCGTGACTCGTCCGTTATATGTATTGCACTAAGCCGGGAGTATTTTAAATTCATGAAAAAAAAGAAAAACAGCTTTACCATAACATTTTGTTAAAAAACCCCCGTGTTTGGGCGTGTGTATTGGTGCTTTATACAATGTTGGTATATGTAAATTTGAGAACATATTGTAAGTTCACACCGACCTTGTAAAATAAATAAAGTGGATATCATTTCAACCGGAAAATTGTGGTAGTCATGCTAAGTACAAGGTAAGCCATATACACTTCTATCTAAAAGAAAAACATCTAAAATGTAATCGGTGACAGTGAACGGAGTCACTTAAAACTTGTTTCATTGCTGTATAGAGAATATTTTTATTTTATTTTTTAACCTTATTACTTATTTCTGCCTGTATGTTGTAATACAATGACAAATAAACTGAAGGTAAAGATGATACAAATAATAACAATATCATGAACAACATGAGTAAGCAGACCAATCACTGAAGCTTCTTTGATTTAAATTTTTCTTATTTAATATAGCGCATAAGTGTTTATATATACACTAGTCAGAGTTATCTCCTCTGAGAGTAATGAATATCACTATACAGTCAGACCCTGTGGTGAATGAAGTGAAAGTGTCATTTGCATGGTGGAAAGTGGGTGCTTTTCAGAGAACCTGGCACGTTGATATGCATTTTAGGGCAAAAGTGTAAATAATAAAGTTGTAGAAAATTTAAGAACATTTATTTGTTTAACACTTAGTTTAATGGTAATTAGTGATTTTGTTTTTCTTCATGAAAATCTGTAAAGAATGGATTTTTTAAGGATTTGGCCTTAGTATGCATTTAACAAAATCACAATTAATTTTTAACAAATCACAATTTTAACAAATTCTCTTTCAACTCAGTGAGGAAGGCAAGGTAAACCACCTCACTCCTCGTTTTTACTTAGTGAAACCTCTAGAGGTTCAAACCAGCCTTTCGGCTGTTGACCTAAACAACAAGTGTTTTAATAGTAAAATTTAATCTTTTGAATTTTTATGAGAGCAATAAATCTCTGTTCTAAGCTCTCTTTACCCTTCTTGGAAGTTAAACTTCTGATAAGTTCGTTTTTATGTGTTCTTTAATTATTGTGGAAGCGTAACTTTATTGTGTCCAATACGTAAGCAACGTGTAGGTCATTGTAAATAATCTCGTTTCGTACGTACTAAGAGGAGTTCGTTGTAATTTGAAGTGTTCTAAATTGGAAGAACTGTTATCGAGCTACAGTAACTTTTGGATTTACCGTGGGAAAGTCTGGTTGCACACCGGCGTTAAATCTTAATCTGCAAAAACGGGGTGGGAAAATTTGTGTATTTGCATAAATATGTTCAGTAATTCTATGTACTTTATGGGAACTTCTGAAATCACTATAACCAACCCTTGGAGCCTTTGAATAATTCACCTTCACAGCCTAGTTTTTACTTTCTTTTGGCTATATCAATATATAGAAAGGAAAGTAGTATTGTTTTCATGTCGATTTTCCGTAATCGAGTTTTCACCGGATCTACACGTTTTTAGACCCTCTGAACCCAAAAAACCATGTTTTTAGCGATTGGTCTGTATGTGTGTGTGTGTGTGTGTGTGTGTGTGTGTGTGTGTGTGTGTGTGTGTGTGTTTGTGTGAACAAAATATCTCAAGGATGAACATCGTACAAAGTTGAAACTTAAGTTAGATACCACGAGAGGACCCGATACGAACATTTTCATCAAAATCGTTCTACCGGAAGTGGTAGTTTATTCGTGTCATTTTTTAATTTTTTGTATTTTTCACTCTTCAGAGCCTAGTTTAGCGTGAAAGAGTGAGTTTCCGTATTATTAAGACAAACTAAGGTTAATTTTCATTTTGTATCATTCACTCATGATTAAAAAAAGTTTATGTTTTTTTAAAGTTAGTTATTTGTTTATTTCTAATTTTTTATTACTAATGTTAGGTTATATTGTTCATTATTTGCATTGGCAAGAGAAAGTCGTGTCAGTGTTTGACACCAGATTTTTGTATGGAGTATTTTACCCTTTTCTTATAGAATAAATCCGTTAGTAGGCGTTCCTTTGGCTCGCTATTCACTTAAAAACTGGGCCATGGGTTTATCCAAATTTTTGTGAGTAGATTTTTTCATGAGTTTACGATTTTTAAAACTCTGAGTTGAATCTGAAGAACTTGCAAAAAATAAAATATTCTGTCTACTCTTCATAAAATCATGAATTGTATTATCGATGCCATATTGATTTCCATTTGAGAGCACAGTAGCTCCTTTTTTCATGTATTCATTGATATGAAATTCGCCCTTGATGGTAGACCGTTTACGTTTATTTATTGTACCTTTTTATCTATAGTCTCCGGAGAATTAATTACCACTTGACCAAAAGAAAGAGCAAGGTGAATAATTATGTAAGAGAAAGTGTTGCCGTATGTATGAATTAACGTAGGAGTATAATTATCCAAGCAGCACTCAACGAAAGTGACATAAGGGTCAGGGCAAAATTGTTCTTTTCTGAAATAAGTGACATTAAATCCGAGCCACGGTAAATGCAAGACCGATACATCGAGAACCTACTGTATATTACTTGGTTTAGCGAATTCGTAAATGTAGAAACAATCCGTCCGGAACGGCTTTAGAAATTTATGTAGTTTTAATTTCTGTGATAAACTGAAAGAAGAATGTATACCAAATAGAGTGCGCCTATAAAAACATATTGTTCTGTGTGTGAATGTTTGTCATATTAGTGAAATGTGAAGTTTCCAAGTGAGTACGTTGTCAAGTGCGATACCTAAATATCTTATTGTATCAGTCTGTGGGATGGGTGTATTGTTTATGTTGACGCGGGGACATGTTTGAGTCTGCAAGGTGAAGGTAATGTGATTGGATTTCACAGGATTGACTTTGATTTTCCACTTGTGTTACCATTCAGAGAGTTCTGTTAAGTGATACTGCAAGTTACATGAAGCATCCATAAGTGGCTGACTCTTTTCTAGAAAGTATTGCTGTATCGTCCGCAAAAATAGCAGACTTTGTTTGGTCAATGGTACGCAACAGATATCATAAATGTTTGAAATCCTTCGATAAATCGATTCAATGGTTTAGTAGGTACGTCAATTATATAAACTACAACTCCACAGGTATTTTTTTATCAAACGTAAATTTTACTGCTTAGGCCTACTTATTTTCCATACAGGGCAAAAGATAATAAAGATATGTGTTGCTTTTTGGCTTAAGGGACCTGAAAACGTGTATTTTTGATGAAAACTCGATTTCAAAAATTTGACATGAAATAACTTTCTTGGCCTATGTTTCATATCGGGTGAGAAAAAGTAAAAATAGTCCGGCCCTTGGTGAAGTTGTTTAATGCAACTGGCATGTACACTAGAGGTCCCGTATTCGATTGCTAGTTAGGTCTGGTATTTTTTCATCATTCATTTTCATCTATCACCATTCATGATCTGCATTAGCATTAACGTGCTAAACTGATGGACGTAAAAAAAATAAAATTTAAATTGATTATATACAGACAAAGAGGGGTAATAACGGTGGTCTTAGATATTTGTATTGTTAACTGCAGGTAACGACGTAAACGCTTTTATTATATATACAAAGCGTGAAGATATTTTAAATTTAACCGGCTAGATTTCTATAATTAGTTACACTCACAGCATATTCACTCGCTCACGATGTGTATTCATTGCTTACACACACTTTATAGTTCAAGTTATTAGTAAACAATTTAAACAACGAGCTACTGAATCTCAAACATCTGCCGGTTTATTAGTTTGGAAATGAGGATTCCAAATATATTTTTCTGGAAACATTTCGTTTTGAGCGTTTTAGTCTACTCCGGTATCTAACGTGAGAGTTTAAATACTCAAATGTTTAAAAACTTTTAATTTGCACGACTACTACAGTTAAAAGAAAATAATTTGTCAGAAGTTTTAAATAATTTCAATAAAATTATAGTAACAATAAGTTGGAAACAATAGATTTTTCGTGCTTACAAGTTTTCTCGTAGGATTTACTTCCACAATTTTTATTTTTGTACGGAAAAGTTACAAATATGTGCTTTCCTGTATAAAAAGTAACCCTGTAACTCTTCGCGGAATACTGTTGGATATATCCGACAAAAAATCTTTCCGGCTGGTCATTTTGCGGATATATCCCATACGGGTTTGAGTGGTTATGGTCGTTTACCGAATATATCTCTACGTATACAAATTAAATTAAAATATATTTTGATTAAAATTAGTAAATATATCCGCATATTTACAAATTAAATTAAAGTAGATTTTGACTAAAATTTGTAAATTTATCCGCATATATATGTTGTTGTTTAGGCCAACAGCCAAAAGGCTGGTTTGAACCTCTAAAAGTTTTACTAAGTAAAAACGAGGAGTGAGGTGGTTTACTATTGCCTTCCTCATTGAGTTGAAAGAGTATGATTATCAGCATGCCAGGTCCTACAAAAAGCACCCACTTTCCACCCTAGAATTGACACCTTCCACTTCATTCACCAAAGGGTTCGGCTGTATTGTGAAATTCATTACTCTCAGAGGAGATAACTCTGACTAGTGACTTTTACACCTCTAACTCTTCTGCTCTTAAATAGTTCAGTTATATAATTGGCTGACTATGTGATAAGAAACAGAACTATTTTTGTAGCCCTGGAACAAACAGATCGAGTGCAATTAATTTAACACTCCACCTGCCCGTTATGGGCAAAATATTGATATGATATTTATATATTGAATTAAAATAGATTTTGACTTAAATTCATCACTATAGCCATCAAAACCATGCCAAAATATCTACATATTCCAGGAAATTTTTACCAGCAGGAGCTGGGTTGACAACACTGCGCGCCAATATTTCCTGGCTACCACGAGGCGGTGTTCAATATGAGTCGTGTTTTTTCTGTTCGTTAATACGTATGTTACGTTCGTCCAATTTAATCATAACCTCTAAAAATTCTTTGTACTTGTAGATTTGTTTCCTCTTTTATTCTGTAATTTCACGTAAAAAATTTTTTTGCCCTTTTATTTACGGATATATTTTATCACTCAGGACTAGAGACGGAGACATTAGAATCCATTATTATTCAGTGAAGAGAAAATTTATGTAACAAAAATTTGTGGATTCTGAGCCTATAGAAAATGTTTTCTATCTAGAAAAACATATTTTCATAAAAAAACATATTAACATATTATTTTCATAAAAAACATATTTTTCTAAAAAAAAATGTTTTTACTCCTACCCATAATATAAATACGTTTGTGACATGAATTAATTCCGTCCACTTAAGATTAAATAACTAAAAATGGAGAAAATAATTTTCAATTTTCTCCAAACCCTCCGACAATTTTATTAAGGCTTTGTAATTGTAGCTTCAAAATTATAAAGCTTACTAAAATAATTCATCTAAAAAAATTTGTATATACGTCAACAAACCTGCTCAAGATTTGTGAAATAAAAATGCGGTGGACTGTTTAAAATATTATAGAACTGAAACACTCGTTTAAATATGAAGGATCTGTTATGTAATAAAATATGCAAATACTTTGCAGAACAGTTATCTGTCGTGTTAGACGCCACTTTCTTTTAGGTCCCCGAGGAATAGAGTAAAAGAATCGGCGTACATGTATCAAAAATTCAATTCTCTTGTTTAACTCCAACTCTATTCCTTGGGGTAAGAAATCGGTAACAAAAATTAGCATTCAAAAAATACAGGCACGCAGTTTTTATAAGAAATGTTGAAGTAACTTATGGATATCCGGATACATCAAAATTATTAATTACAGTAGAACCTTCTCGATCGCGGTTTCAGTTTTACGTGGATTACTGCGTTCACAAAAGTACTTCACATTTACATGAATTTTTCAACTAAAGACCGTTTTAATATACATCGAGACTCACAAAAACAAAATTCTATATTCCCTTTAGTGTATTCTCCTTGAATAAATACCTCTATAGAAGAAACTGAATGAATTTTCTTAAAAGTTGGACATTTCTTTTGAAGACCAAAGCCAAAAATACACCTCATTATAAAAAAACAGATTAATAAAGACAGATTAAATTAAACTCATATGGAAAAAACCGTAAAAGAATTTCAAGTAAGCCAAGGTTGGTTTAACGGATTTTAACATCATTTTCGTTGCATAATGGGAAATAATCGGCGAGCAACGTCAACTGATAATGAGCCTGAAAAAATTTCAAGCCGAGTTGTCAGCTTTTTACTTTTTTTACTTTGCCAGTTAATTACCAATAAAACCATTTTTCAATCTCATTCAATGTTTATTTAGTATTTTAAAGAAAATTAAATTAATTATTTTATAAACAGACTATCTGGTGTGAAACACACGGTTTTCTCTGGTCAATGTAAATAATTAAAAATATAACCTGTATTAAAAATAATAAGTAAACAATTTATAATGAAAAAGGTAACCTAATTTTTCTCATGAGTGAATGACGCAAAATAAGAATCAACCTCAGTAGGACATAAAAACACGTAAATGACTTATTGATGCTAAACTAGGTTCTGCAGAAAAATGATCGAAATAAAAGTCGTTTGTTCTTTCATTTCCAATACATTTTATTATATTAACTTTTGTTTGTGAAATACAAGCTGCAATCTTAAAAATCTCATTTTTACCGATTTTCATAAGCGAAATAGAGAAAACCACTAATAGATGCTGAACCGTTGTCGAAAAACTGTTTGAAATAATATTTGTAGTTTTTTAATTTTATTCAACTTTAATTATAAACGCTTTTGCCATAAAATGCATATTAAATCTCCATTTTTTAAAAATGTACCATAAGAGAACAGCTCCAAGAATTTCAGCAGACATGGTGCCCACTCTATCTTGAAGAGAATAAAAATTTAGTAAATGAGGCGATTTTAAACAAAATTGTAGAGGAAATTTTTTTGAGATAATCGTATAAAAGTGAAAAATCGCACGAATAATCTACTACCGAAGGATTTTAATGAAAATTTTAGTGTCGGATCTCCATTATGGTACCTAATTTAAGTTTTAAGTATCAACTTCGCACGCTATTCTGTACTTAAATATTTTTACCCGCAGACACACTCATAAGCCAATCGATAAAAGCAATTTTTGTGGGGACTCAGGGCGCCTGAAAACGTGTTTTTCCGGTGAAAACTCGATTTTAAAAAATCGATATAAAACAATCTTTTCTAAATATTCATAATATTTGGCAATAGAATGTATAAAATAGGTAACTTAAATAATTTTAATGGTTCTAAAGAGCAGGGTAAAAATTCTTTATGCATTTAATATAAATTTTACACGCATAAAAATAACCTGTATACGACAATGATTGATATTCATGTTAATTTTTATGGTCGGCCTAACAACATAGTACAGTTTTTCAATGGTTACGAATTATCCGATAATTTTTTAATCCGAAATAACTCCGGTCTCAATTACCTGGTATAAGCGAATTACACTTAAATATTATACTCTGATAAAATTTATTACATTGAAC
This sequence comes from Catonia carolina, assembly GCA_035578175.1. Taxonomy (NCBI): domain Eukaryota; kingdom Metazoa; phylum Arthropoda; class Insecta; order Hemiptera; family Achilidae; genus Catonia; species Catonia carolina. The sequence goes on along the minus strand of JAQMRL010000007.1, from coordinate 34,484,971 downwards.
TAGGAGTAAATGGAGCATAGTTTATTAAATTTATTGTCAGTGAACACTTTGTAAAATAATTATAGCGATTAGATAGAAAACAATTATTTTTTAATTACGGATAGAAAAAATTAAAAACTACTTAACTGAGAGAAAACACTGAATAATTAAATAATAAACTTTAATTTTGTAATACTTGATGTGCTTTAAAAATTAAATTAAAATGAAATACGATTACAAACTACGCTGTGCACACAAACAATATTTATAACTACTGACATAGATATCAATTCAATCAAATCGAACAAGTAGTTTTAATAAATTAACGGAAGCATTAATTTCTAGGATTATGTGCACAAATCAAATTTGTCTTGCTACAGTAAAGACATAATTAAATTTTTAAAAAATTTCTGTTATGATTTGTTTTTTACTCTCTCTTGTCTATATGAATACATAGGAAGAAAAGTATTGTTTCCATGTCGATTTTCGAAATCGGGTTTTTACCGGATCTACACGTTTTCAGACCCCCTGAACTCAAAAAAGCATGTTTTTCGCGATTGGTCTGTATGTGTGTGAACAAAATATCTCAAGAACGGAACATCATACGAAATTAAATCTTAAAACTTTAGTTAAGTACCACTAGAAGACCCGATACAAATATTTTCATCAAAATCAGAAAACCGGAAGTAGTAATCTATTCGTATCATTTTTCTTTTTGTTGCGATTTTCTCAAAAACAGCTTCTAAGAATTATTTTTAAATTCACCTCATTTACTACATTTTCTATGCTCTACGAGATAGGGTGGGGGTCATGTCTCCTAAAATGATTGGCTGAAATGATGACTGTTCCCTCGTAGAAGAAAATGTATATCTTTAAGGTGGCGGCCTTAATATGCATTTTAGAGCAAAAGTTTATATAAGTAAAGTTGTAGACAATTTAAAAACCGACAACTTTAATTTCAAACATTTTTTTTGTATAACGCTTAGTTCAGCGGTAATTAGTGATTTTCTGTTTTTCTTTCATGAAAATCCGTAAAAAAAGAATTTTTTAAGATTTCGGCCGTAGTATGCATTTTCCGATAAAAATTTACATAATCAAATTTATAGGGAATTAAAAGATCTACAACTTTTATTTTAAGCTACTACTCTTCAGAGCCTACTTTAGCGTGAAAGACTGATTTTCCGTATTATTAGGCCAAACTAAGGTTGGTTTTCATTTTGTATCATTCACTCATGATTAAAATTACGTAGGTTATGTTTTTTGAAGTTATGTTTTTGTTTATTTCTTATGTTAGGTTATATTTGTCATTATTTTTATTGGCAAGAAAAAGCCGTGTGAAACACTCACACCAGATTTTTCATTCTATATACAAAAATAAGACGAAATACTGAACTGACTAAACATGACTTAAATAAAAAACCATAACCTTCTTTAAGCCGTTCTGAAGTTTCTCTTTCTCCTTCTTTATTTTAAATATCAGTAGGAACGTTATTGATTTTATGTAACATTTTAAAAATCAAGTTTCCACAGAATATACACGTTTTCAACCCTCCTGAAATAAAAGTACATGTTTTTACTGATTGGTCTGTGAGTATATGAGTGAAAAAAGTAACTCAAAAACGGAGAATCGTACGAAATTAAAATTTGACTTAAAATGAAACTTTTATTTATGTACCACATAGAAATTCAGGAAGAAAAAATCGTCAAAATCGGTCAACCGGAAGTAGTAGTTTATCAGGTCGAAAGCTACGCCCAATTAACGTGGCCTTACCTAATACGCTATTGAGATATGTATGTCTAAATAGTTCTTGCCAGCTTTGCTTTTGAGTGATGAATTGTTAAGTCCTTTTGGTTCCAATTCCGTGGGACACCGGTATACTTTACTATAGTGCATTAGTGTTATATTACTTACTAGCCCGTTCTTCGAACGGGTGTAGTAAATTTTCTTGGCGTTATGGACTGTTTGTTTGTGTACCGAGTTCGATCCCTGTCAGGTCTGATATTCTTTAATCGGCGAATTATTAATCTGATATTCTTTAATATTCTGATATTCGTAATCGGCGAAAACTCGATTACGAAAAATCGAAATGGAAATAATACTTTTCTTCTTATGGATTCATATAGTCAAAAGAAAGTAAAAAGATCAAAGGAAGTTATCTAAAGTCTCTAAAGAAGAGGAGAAAGCCTCTAAAACCGACACTTTCTCTAGTATTACTCTGAGGATTTAATTACACATGAGTAGATTTAAATGCTCCAATGAGAGCGTAAAATACCAAAATAAATAGTAATTGAAGAATAGTATAAGTGGGGTGGTTTAAGGACACTGAGGACTGAAAAATATTATTACATACTTCAAAATATTTATTAAATACCGAAAAATCTTAGAAAAACCTAATGGGTCTAAATGTTTAATAGAAAAACAAACTATGAATTGCAAAAATTGATAGTAAAGATAGAAAAAAACCGGTGTAAAAGAATATATGAAATTTGAATGAGAAAGAAATCCCTGAATGAGAAACTATGTGATGAAATTTGAATGAGAAACTATGTGATCCCTGGTGGTGAAAATGTAAGAAAAACATAATAATGTTTTTGAAAATGATTCAAACGAATTCAGTAGTTTGAGATTGAAAATAAATAATTATTAATTATTAAACTTAAAGTTAATTATTATTAGAAAAAGATATAGGAAAACTAACAAATAAAACATTTTAAAACGATAAAATACATAGACAAAGTATGGAAAAATTTTATTTTTTTTATAAAAAGTCAGGTAATAATGACCTAGATAAAAATAGTTTGTGTGTGTCAACTAGGAACGACAGAATGTTGATTAAAAGTTTGCAACGTAATTATAATAATGTTTGCGTTAATAACGATGGTATTAAATTTGAAACGACTGTATAAAAGTTGTACTAACGTACACAATGCACATTGAATACTAATTAAAAATGTGACACAGAAATTCTAGTTGAAAAACAGTACCATGTCATTCTCATATTTCAGAACAGATGTTTGTGAATACTATCATAATAATTGTCTGTAGAGAATTTCAATAAACTGGCGTAAAAGTAAAATGTATCTTTTCAAACTAAATAAAATAAAGTTAAATAATATACATTTTTTAACATTACGAGGGTTATTCAATCAATAAGAAGCTAACATATTACAATACAGCAATTAAACCTTTTATTGTCATTTAAAATCTTTATTATAAATTTTACAGACTACTGGTTCTTGTCTCCTACATAATACTCATCTCCTCTATTTACCCACTTTTTTCCCAGCGGTGTTTCCTATTCACGAAGCAGTACTGGAAAGGTTCATTGGAAATGGTCTTTCATGTCTAACGAATTTGATTTAATGTCATCAACAGTCTCAAAATCGGCGTCCTTTTGCACTGATTTAAATCTGGTATAAAAAAAATCCCAAGGATCCAGGTCTGGCTTATTGGACAGAGAAAGAGGACAGTCATGCAATTTTTGGCATAAAACTGACGAATTGACAAAAATGAGTCTGCAGCGGTGTTGTGGTGAAAGATCCATGAATTGTCTTACCGCCACTCTGATCTCGTTTTGTGATTTTTTTTTCACGCAACCATTGTAAAACGACTTGATGATACACTTGGATTACTGTTTCACTTTAAGGTGTACCGTTGTAAAATACAATTGTACAAACAATGGAAATTATGGTAATTCCTAATTACTGTAACTTACATTACTAAGGTAAAAATTCATTATATAATCTAAGGAAAAACCCTAAGGTAAACTAAACCTAAGGTAAATTAGTCATGTCAATCATCTGATATGGGGTAGTAGTATTCTTTAGACGGGTGTATTTCCCCTTCTGTGTTTGCAGGGCTTTCTTTCATCTGTCAGCTTACAGCCAATCATTAGGATGGTTCTCCTTTCTTTTGGCCCTCCAGGTTGGTTGAACGGGGTTAGTGGGAGAGAAGGCTTGTCAACCAGAGTTTCTTGATTTCGTATATAGGTGACCAAAATCAGTTTCCTTGGAACTTAAGTTTGGAACAGTTGGTTAAGAAGGAGCAGTATATGAAGAAGTGACTAGGAGAACGAGAAGTGACCAGGAGAACAAGAAAAATAGGAGGGGGAAAATATTTAATTGAGGTAAATTCATTTCATATTTATTAAGGTTTGATAAGTTTTGTTTTTGTATTAACGACGCAGCAGAAAAATGTTGGATATGTTTAAAATAGGTTACCGTAATTTAAGGATAAGGTTATTAATAGCTAACGTATTAGATGTTTTAGTTGAATTTAAGGAAACAAAGTTTTATTTATGTATTTTTCTCATGATCTACTGATAGAGCTGGCACCCATTTTTTTTATTCTCTTTTTCAATTTATATCAAAGTATTTTCCCACCGGTTAAGATTGTAGGTGGTGCAGAGGCAAGAATTAAAAATTCATAACTCAATTGTAGTCGGAAAATAAAGAGATATCTGTTCCTGGCCTTTCTGATCGAGAGTCAACTTCAATTGACTGACAACACTTTTAAATCGTGTTAGCTTGTTTCAAAAGTTGAAGATTTTCTGCAAAAAGTTACTCAGGTTAAAAAAAATTTTGTTTCATTGTTGTTCCCGAAAATCGCTAATTACAAAAATAGCTACGAATACTTAAACTCGCTGCACTCAAATAACAATAACCTGAAAACTAAACAAAATATTAACCATCGACAATTTTTTAGGGAAAAATAACTTTAAAACTGTGGAAGAAACAGCTCTGAAGGGTTTTTCACTCGATCTAGCAGGTAAAATATCATATAAAACCACTAAATTACATATAAGTTGCAGCCCTAGTAGTTTTAGGACGTCGTTATTTCACAAAAGTAGTTGAAATCCAAGCGATTGATTTTCATTTTGCATCTTTCACTCATGATTAAAACTAGGTTATGTTTATTAAGGTTAGTCATTTTGTTTGTTTATAATGTTTTATTACTAATGTTAGGCTATATTTTTCATCATTTGCATTGCCAAGAGAAAGTTGAGTGAGTGTTTCACACTAAATTTTTATTATTAACAAAGAAAAGTAAAAGTTTTGTAAGTGTTTCATACTAAATTTTTAGCTCTAAAATCAGATCCTGAGAGATTGCGTGCAGTTTAAAATCATTCTGCGTACGATACAAACAAAAACTAGATTAAATCTAATACATAAAACGATACATTCAATGGTTTTTAGACACGGTAATAAAACTTATGGTAATAAATTCAATGGCTGTTAAAATCTAATAACATTTTGGAGTTTATCCATTCAAACTTAAGAAACATAAACACATTTGTATATTATGTTTGATGCAGCTGAGTGTACTGAAATGTTCCAGTATGAGTTGGCGCCAAAATGGGTCGGGAAACAGTATTACTAAATCTAGAATGACCTTACTACAGTGTATATTTATGTGCAGTGTATTAAACGAGTATTGGTACATTAATTCAGTGACGTATTCTCGTTGTTATGGCTACAATATAAACGATTTGTCTACTAATTTTCAAAATACGGTATTGTAGTTTTATTCATGTTACAGTGAATTTTGTGGAGATAAACAACTGTAATTTTAACTCAACTAAAATTTTGTTAACCGGATATCTTAATGAAGTATTTCAGCTAGGCTTAAAGTCTGAGTCAAATAATTTTTCCCGCGCTTTGCGTCTTATTATTATCAACATCGGTGGATTATACTAAAATAAATGAACGTTCAATTTTTCTTCTCTAAATAATGTTCTATATTTTATTATTTATTTGGCCGATTACCCGTTTTTTGGAATAGACTATGAATTGTGTAAATATCATTACATTTATGTATTCTATTACTCTAAAATTAGTACCTTAAATATAAACTACACACTGCTACTTAAAATTATAAATTTATAAAATTATCCTTAGCATATGATCATTTCACCGGAAAAATTGGAAAAGTTGAAAGCTTCAAGAACCTTGGAAAGATCATACAACCAAAGACCAGCGAAAAGCAAGCGAACATCAGTAGACGAGGAAAAATGGGACGTGCACTTGAAACACCACTTGTATAAGAAAAAGACACTAACAAGTCTAGCCTAGATTATACATTACAATATCATGATAAAATTTGTGGCCTGAACGGAAGTGAGTGGCTTAGAATGACCGGGAAGGCTGGTCTAAAAGAAGCAGAGAAACTTGAAAGAAAGATCTTCGCAAGATAATGGATCCGAAGATAGTAAGCGGACAATACATGTCACGAGGTACAGAAAAACTGTAGAAGGAAAATGAACGATTAATGGAAACGATTAGAAAAAGAAGACTACATTTTTACGTATACCTGTATACAATGGATGACAACCGATTGACGAAACACATGTTTAAGACACTAAACAATAGATCTAAGGTGCCAGATATTTTTATCACACACACACACACGCACTAATAGACAAATCGCTTAAGGCATGTCTTTTTGGTTCAGTGGGCATTAAAACGTGTATTTCCGGTGAAAATTCGATTTCGAAAAATCATCATGAAAGTAATATTTCCTTCTCAATCAATTAGGGAAAAAGATTAGTTATAGTTCACATTATTATGTATATTATACGATAAATAAAAAATGTATTATTTTTATATTATTCAAAATAGTTAAACTCCCGCACACTTCAGGTCCCGCATGTTTTACGGAATCATAAAATGACATTGATATTACATATTTGATCTTCATGGCTGAAACGTCTGAAAATAAGTTTGTAGAAACTTCTAAAAAGTAAAAAATGTTTTTGGGAACCTCTATAGAAAAGAAGATACATTAAATCACATGATTTCTTGTTAACTTACGGTTTAATTTTTTATTTTGACGAAGAGAGTTTGAATTATTTATCTGCTGCAGACATTTAAGTTTGGTAGAATGATGAATGTAGATTTTCTAAAATAAGTGACAAGTCGTGTTAAATAAAAATTAGGTGATTCAATTACAGAGTATAAGATTTCTGAAAAGGATTTATATTGTTGTATAAATGAGAAATGCAATACATTTAAACCCAGTACTCAGGTAATAACAAATGCAAACATTAATAAAGTAAAGTATTGTCCAGTTAGTAGAATGCAACGAAGAGAACATGTTTGTAATCTGTAATAGCTTACAGAGCCACAGCCAGTCGTCCGTTCTCTGGGGAGTTTGTGAATTAGGGCTGCAGTTAATCCCATCTTAACTTAGTAATATATATTTAGGGGCACAGTTACATTAAACACGTTTGTAAACGAGGCCACCACAACAGGGTATAATTTTACATTTAATTATGTTGCCGTTGATTCAAAATATCGTAGCTCAGTTGGATAAGCAATATCACACACACTAGTTCTAAGTATTTCTACTCAAACCATTCAAAACATTCCGCTCCATGTCTATCAACTAATTAAAAATTGTTGCTGTATTTCGTTTTAACATTTCACATTTGTATTCACCTTAAATTGCAATCGCTGTTCAACAACCAGTTACAATTTCATCATATTTTTGAGAAATTTATTAAAATTCTAATGTAAACCGTGTTTACTCATTACATTCCTACAAAATACATTACTCATTATTTCTAAATACAGTCGTTTATATTCCTAAATAACTCATTATTCATTATTCCTAAATACAGTCGATTACATTCCTACGTAACACATTACTCATTATTCCTAAATACAGTCGATTACATTCCTACATAACTCATTACTCATTATTCCTAAATACAGTCGATTACATTCCTACGTAACACATTACTCATTATTCCTAAATACAGTCGATTATATTCCTACGTAACACATTACTCATTATTCCTAAATACAGTCGATTACATTCCTACGTAACACATTACTCATTATTCCTAAATACAGTCGATTATATTCCTACATAACTCATTACTCATTATTCCTAAATACAGCCGATTCCGGAATATTAGTCCATTAGTTCATTGGGGCTGCTGGTTTTTTGGGACAGTTCTTTAAAAAACAAAAACAAAACAGCATTTTACATTGATAAGTACTCCGTTTATTCGGTCCATAATGCCGCTTTTTGGGACCAACCTGATGTAGGTACAATATATGTTTTATTAAAACCATTACTGGCCAGCGATGAACAACACGTGGTTCTAAGCGGCAAGATAAGATAATGGGCAGGATAGAGGGAGTAAACATTTAGATAGATAAACAACAGTTATCACACATCAGTTATAACAAAGTAGTTACAGTACAATGTGTACATAACGACGTGCGCGAATTTTAGTGAGTTATATCTACTAGTTATGTCTGACCTTACAACACGGTAGAGTAGGCTACGCTGGTATGAATCTTTACCACATTCGTGCAACTCAGGAAGAAAATGGTTGCGCGCGCTAATTTCAATATATGGATAGCCTGCGTACCAGAAAACATCTATAATACCATATACTGCCCATAACAGACAAGTGGAGTGTCAAATTATTTACACTCAATCTGTTCGTTGCAGGGCTAAAATAAATAGTTCTGTTTCTTATCACATGGTGAGCCAGTTGAATGACTGAATCATTTAAGAACAGAAGAGGTAGAGGTGTAAAAGACACTAATCAGAGTTATCTTCTCTGAAAGTAATGAATTTCATTATACAGCCAGACCCTGTGGTGAACGAAGTGAAGGTGTCATTTGCAGAGTGGAAAATATGTGCTTTTCAGAGGGCCCGGCATGCTGATAAGCGTACTTTTCTACTCAGTGAGGAAGGCAATGGTAAACCACCTCACTCCTCGTTTTACTTAGTAAAACCTCTACAGGTTCAAACCAGCCTTTTGGCTGATGACCTAAACAACAATACCATATAATGCCAATAAGGTTCAACTGCATAACTTATTCTTAAATAAACTCGACCTTATTGAAAGTGGTAAGTATACTTACCAAATACGTATAAAGGGTTAAATCCGAACCTTCAAAACAGGGGTGCGGGAATTAATGTATTAGTATATGTACAGTGATCCTATGTAGCCCTACTTCATTAGGGCTTACAATAGGGCATTAATCATAATACAAACATGTTACTGAATGAAGACAGAAATATTATTAATAACCATTGTCCATTGATAATAAATTTAACTCATATTTTGTGGAATTACCAGGCACTCTTTTTAATTCTCAAACTAAGTAATTGACTTTAAACACTCTTATCTTCCATGGTATTTATGTTTATTTATTCCTTTTTTATCCTTAGTCTCAGGAGAATAATTGAACTTGACCAAAAGAAATAAATGGAGTGAATAATTATTTAAGAGAAAGAGTTGTCGTATTTATGCTTCAACGAAACAATATAAATTATCCAAACAAAACTCACGAGAAAGGAAGTAACGTAATGGGTGGGACGAAAATTTTATTTTTTAAAATTAGTGACGTAAAATTCAAGCTACGGTAAATGTTAGACCGATAAATCAAAGACCTACCGTTGTGAGTTGGCTAAAATGGTGATGGATAACATTTATAGAGAACACCGACAATAAACGGATATTTAAATTGGATATTTTATTTTTATTCTATAAGAACCCCAGGCTTAAAACATTAAAGATTCTGAGAACTTGAAAATGTTTCAGTTTCTTTTGGTATTGTACTACATAGAAAATATCTATTTGTATATTTTATTTCGTTCAGATTTTATTGAAATGTTCGATATTATTGTTTGCATTACGTAGCGGATATATCAATCACTAGATTAACGTATAACCTACCAAACATAAGCGGTTCTGCCTTTGATCGGACTTATCAAAGTTAGATTAAACTGTCCATATCTATAGTACTGACTAACTAAACTGACATGTTTATTTATGATTTTAAAATATATAATATTCTTTAAAAATTTCATAAACCATACTACTCACTATAAAATTTTTAATTAAAAATTTCAATATTCGATTCCCGGTCAGGTCTATCATTTTTTCATCACTAATTTTCATTATCGTCCTTATCCACCGTCTGTATTAGCAAAAATTGCAGAACAGTCAGACGTAAAACCATAAAAAGAGCAGATTTTTGTATTTTAGTAATTTTTTCGATGTACAAAAACGATAAAATAATATAAAAATAGTAACTTAGTGATTTACTACTTTACTGCTTAATTGTATTTCAATTTATTTTTTTAAAATTATATTTGTCTATCGGTTGAACATTTTACATTTTTATTCTTATAACTAACATTTAATTAATTTACACATTTTATCTCTATTAAAAGACCACCAGCTGTTAAACAGCTGACTCGCTGCAATGCCCTTACCGTTAAACTTATCCGACAGTTATTTAACCTTTAGCAAATAATAGTCCAGATAATCATAAAAAAAAATAATGCGGACTATAATTTGCAATTTAAAGAACGCTTGACAGTAACCCAAACTACGAGTAAGCACGTTTCATAAAATAAATTAAATTTATAAAACAAAAGTCATAAACGAAGGTTATTAACATAACTTATTAAAAAATCTGGTGTGAAACACTCACACAACTTTCTCTTGCCAATGCAAATAATTTACAATATAATTTAACATTAGTAATAAAATATTAGAAATAAACAAAAAACTAACCTCAATAAACATAACCTTATTTTAATCATGAGTGAAACACTCAAAATGAAAATCAACCTCAGTCTGGCTTAAAAATACGGAAAATCACTATTTCACGCTAAACTAGGCTCTGTAGAGAAAAATACGTTAAATAAAAGTTGTAGATCTTTAAATTTCCTATAAATTTGGTTATATACACTTTTGTCGTAAAATGCATACTAAGGCCAAAATCTTAAAAAAATCGATTTTTCATACGTTTTCGTGAGAAAAAATCAGAAAATCGCTAATTACTGCTAAACTAAGCGTCATACAAAAAAATGTTTGAAACAGAAGTTGTAGGTTTTTAAATTCTCTACAACTTTTATTATATAAGTTTTTGCGCTAAAATTTATATTAAAGCCGTAATCTTAAAAAAAACAACGTTTTTACGTGAAAACAGCCTCACCGAGAATTTCAGCAAACATGGCGCCTACCCGATCTTGTAGAGAATAAAAAATTGAGTAAAATAGGCGATTTAAAAAAAAATCGTAGGACCAGTTTTTGAGAAAATCGCAAAAAACTGAAAAATTATACGAATAAACTAGTACTTCCGGTTGACCGATTTTGATGAAAATGTTCGTGTCGCGTCCGGTAGTGGTATGTAACTTAAGTTTCAAGTTTCAAGTTCATACGATGTTCCGTTCTGGAGATATTCTGTTCACACACAGACACACACACAGACACACACACACACACACACACACACACACACACACACACACACACACACACAGACACACAGACACACACACAGACCAATCGCTAAAAACATGTTTTTTGGATTCAGGGGGTCTGAAAACGTATAGATCCGGTGAAAACTCGATTTCGAAAAATCGACATGAAAACAATACTTTCCTTCCTATATATTCATATAGGCAAGAGAAAGTAAAAATACACGTCAGAAAACTAAAACGTTAATTTCATTTTAATGAATTAACGTAGATTAAAGTATTTACAAAGATTCTGAAAATGAGGTCACCAAACCGATGAGGGGTACTTCCGAATTAATACGACGAATTGATATTTTTCGGTAAGTACTTTACACACAGGCTCGGCAGACATTTTTATCTACGCCGATAAATCTAGTAAACCTCGAATCTCCAAACGAGCCATCGAAGAGCTGACGACTTACAGATTTTTCAAAACGGTATAATTTCATTCGTAACCAAGAAAACTTTCGTATAATTGCACCAATTAATGTTCATGGGGGGGTTAAAAAAAACTTTAAAATTTAAAGTGGCATCTGTTTGGGAATCTTTAAAGAATCGGGTTTTAAATTAAATATTAATATTTGTATTTTCTGTATAATCGGGATTTTGGAAATAATAACTAAATAAAAAACTACAATAACAACTGAAATAATTTGTTTTTATTTTTATATTATTTACAATCGGTATAAATACTATGAGAAAATATTTTGAAAGTAACGACTAGCTATAAACTGGATACTATCCAATCTTACACCATACAAGCTTTACTGGACTGCTAATTTGTTTGATCAACTAAATTCTAAAGCTTAACAAAAAAACAAAATACTTTGCCTAATGAAGCAAAATCTAAACTTACAAAATACAATTAATCGTTATAATATTATTAATATTATATTACTAAATAAATAAAATTTAACACAAAAATGAAAAGATAAAATCAAAAGAAAATCCCAGAACCCATGTTAAGTGGAAGCTAGTAAAAGATATGATTAATAATTATCTAGCTACACTTAAAATGCATTTATTTGAAGTGGACGGTCAAAATGTGAAAAATATCCGTCCAGATTAATAGGTAAAAAAATTTCAAAACCAATTTTTCTAAATATTCATTTATTAATTAAATGACATTGAAATTTTTATTATACTGCATTGAATTTTTTAGGTTTTTAAATTATTTTAAAATAAAAAATCCCTTTCATTAGACGACGCATCTCATGGCTGGTGGCAATTTTTAAAACGGCTTGCTTACCTATTACTTCATGCAAAAAACCGTTAGAGATTTCTGTATCTACTCTTTAAGAGGAATTAAATGACACTATATCTGTTTACAAATTCCGAATTTGATTTCTTGACTTCCAGTTTTAGGCGTCTTCCGGTCAAAACTGGAACTTCAAACCCAATTGATTTCTGTATCTACTCTGAGGAATCAATTGACAGTATTTTTTTCTTAATCCCGACTTTGCTTTCTTTACTTCTAGTTTTGGGTAACTTCCAGTCAAAAGCGAAACTTTAAACCCAATCCAGTCCCGCTAACTTTTTGTGTAGATTACGATTCCGAAAACCGTTTGTTGCTATCTCTTGCAGTTTCCGGCTTTAACTTCTTGACTTCCGGTTTTGGGCCACTTTTGATCAAAACTGGGACTTCAAACCCAATCTAGGTCCACTAACTTTTTGTGTAAATTACGAATTCGAAAACTGTTTGTTGCTACCTCTTGTAGTTCATGACATCTGAGTGTTACGGACGGACAGACAAAACAAATTGATAGATGAAAATAATTTTAAAAATTGCCACCAATTTAGGAAATATAATGTAAATCTGTGAGCGTACAAGTAGTCTGTTTCATAAAGGTGTAGAGTTAGATTCAATACAGTTAATCTGCTAATTGAATTGCTTCTCCACAGGCAAAACTTAGAGCGATATAGAAATACAGAGTGGCTCATATGTCGGTTTTCCCCATATTTACGGAAATCGGAAGAAAGGTTAATGGAATAAGAAACCTATGGACAAAAAATAATTTATTATATGAGCTTTACATACATGAAGGGTCCATGAAAAAAACGGTGAGGGTCCACAATTGATTATTTCTCAGAAGACGAAAAACTAAGTTTCGTGTCTTCTAGACGAAAAAAAATCAATGCAAACAATTGTCTGTGGCAAGATAAAGTAGCCGCGTGGACTCTCATCGTTATACCTTTGTACCATGAATCTTTCACAGTATTTTTTGAAGGACTATCAGCGTTTTTCCCTTGCTAGTACTTAATATAATAAAATATAAACCTATAGCAATAGAATAGCATAATATCTAAAAAAAATGGACTCTCATCGGTTTTTCCCTGGACCCTTTATATATTACCTTAAAAATGTTATAGCAGGTATTCAAAATGTCCACTATGATTCTTTATGCACTTTATACAGTGATTTAAAACTGATTCACAAATTTTCAACAGTAACATTTTATCTACATTTACATTGTCAAACTTCTTCAATGCTTCAGTGCTTCAATGCTTCAATGGTTCTTCAGTGCTTCGGAGCATTCGCTTCCTGTGTTTTCAAATTTCTTCTTTAACTTTTGTAAATGTTGCCGAGTTGGTAACGACACACCTGGATACTTATCACTAAATTCTTCCAGTCGAACGTTAAACCAAAAAAACAAAACTAAATTCTACCAGTGCTTTAGCAATATTTCATGATGCTTCCACCGCAACTGAAGCACATAAACTCGTTGTTCAGTTGTAAACGTTTTAAAAGTACCGTTACGAAGGAAAAAAATAGTAACTACACGCAGACGTACCTCACACTAGCCACTGTTACAGATAAGTAATGAATGTTGCACGTGATGCTGCCAACATTACACTATTACCAACTAATCAAAATGAAATTTCTCATTGGAAAACCGACATATGGGCCACTCGGTATAGTTAACCGATCTAAAACTTTACTAAAACCAGCAAACTAAATACCACCTAACGATTAAAAAATTAGGTACTCGGGAACACCTTATTGTTTATGAATTATAAGTAGTTACAAATTTGTTATTAGAATGTGCTATTGATATTTTCTATAATGTAAACTGATTATGATCGATTGTACTTTAAAGTATTGTAATACTCTGTAAAAACCGTCAAAAGTAATAGCATTTAGGCCTACTGGTAAATATCCTATCAGGTCTAAAATTGTGGTAGATGATGTGTGGTAGAACAAGCATCACACTGCAATTATTTAGGTTGGGACATCGGGTTTGATGAAGATTTGGATGTAGAGAAGAATGTTGGAAAATTCCAAGCAGAGTGCCGCAATATTATCAGAACCCCAGGCAGAAAAACAAGAAAAGAAACTCAGACAAAATTTTACAAGGTGATGGTCAACCCAGTCCTACTCTATAAAAGTGAGTCGTGGATTAGTACAAGACTACAGGAGAGTAAAGTACAGGTGGCAAAGATGCGATTCCTGCGAAAAACAAAAGGTTTCAATCGTAGAACCAACTAAGAAATGGGGGGGAACATAAGAACGGAACTGGATATTTACAACTTGAATAGGAAGATTGTAGAATATCGAAATCGATGGAGGGAACACATAGAGAGATGTCTAATAGTAGGATCCCCCTCAATGTTTTGCAATACGGACCGGCAGGAAGGAGGGATGTTGGGAGGCCACGCAAAAGATGGCAATAATTCAATAGTTTGTCGCTGTTGTGAATCGGAACAGGCGAGAGCCTAATCCTTGTACCGTTGTAAAATACAATTGTTCAATGGAAGTTATAGTAATTCCTAAATACTGTAACTTTCTAAGGAAAGTTCTTACTTTCTGTAAGAACTAAGGTAAAACCCCTCAACTAGTGTATGGGAAACCCCCCATTGTTAGAATTAATTGCATTAAAGTAGCAGTTAGATAATAAACTGTAAATATAGCCAACTGTCAATCATCTGATACGGAATATTATTCATAAGGCCGGTGTATTTCCCCTTCTGTGTTTTTGGCCTTTCTTCCACCTGCCAACTTACAGCAAATCATTGGGATGGTACTACTTTGGCTTTCAAGGTTGGTTGAATGGTTGGTGAGAGAGGGAGGTTTGTCAACTATAGGTTTTCTAGTTTTGAATGCAGGAGATTGAAATCAGTTCCATTGGGAATTCAGCTTGGAATAGTTGTTTAAGAAAGATAAATAATTATTTGAAGAGGTGACCAGGAGATCGAGGAGAAGAAAGAAGAGACATATTTAGTTTGAGGTAAATTCATTTCTTATTTATATTAAGGGGTTTTTAAGTTTTTTTTTATTGATAATTTTGTCAGTAATTGATCCATTAAATGTTTTAGTTGGATGGAAAGAAACATAGTTTTATTTATTTAATTTTCTCATGCTCTACTGCTAGAGCTGGTGAACAATATAATTTTTATTATATTTTTAAATCCATATTAAAGAATTTACCCATGGATCAAGATTTTAGCTGGTGCATTCTTGATTGTGAGAAGAAAAGGAGTATTGTAACATAGTTCAAGACTAGAAATAGTTAACGTAATAGATTGTTTATTTTTAAGAATATGTTGTTTATTTTTGTATAGGTTTCCTTCATTGTTAATAAATTGTGTATTGCATGGGGTAGAGTGTGTTGAATTATGGCAATGAATTGCGATGAATCAGATATTTTGAGAAGGATATCTAAGAAATCGAATGTAGTAGAAAATTTCGTTTTTAATTTGATTCCTTCTACGAGGAAAGTGCCAGAACAAGAGCAAAGGGTCTTGAATATTTGAAAAACTATTAGCAGTTTAAAGTAATTAGCATGTATAAACTAAGGAACTACTCGCAGGTATGAAAGGTTTAGCACCTTTGTAGTAAGGCAGTCAATAGTGAACTTGTCAATAGAAAACTCGGACCGTTCTAAAATAATAGTGTTGTTACGGGAGTGGTTCTGAGTTATGCTAATTGTGCATGCGAGTAATAGCAAGTGTTTGTGGACAGGTAATCGTTTCGGATACGAAGTAATCATTTTTAGTCAAGATGGTTGAAGTTTAAGTTTTATAATTGATTTAATTTATGTTCATCTATTTTATTTATGACATTGTATTTTTGTTAGTAGGCTGAGTTAATCATTAAGTTTGTCAATAATAATTATGATAAGTTTGTTTATTGTTTATTAAATTCAGTTTCCGAACGAACCTAGGTTTACGTGGTTTAAAATTGGTCGTATCCAAAAAAAGTAAATTAAATTACAGTATAAGAAAATGACTGTATACTATGAAGGGGGATATCGTATCGTTACACAGGAGAAACTCTTTGTTCGTTTTTGTAGATAACTATAGTAAAATTTTTATTTATGAAACTACCAGAACTACAGCGCACGGTTATGTTTCTTATCTTCTACTCAGTAAATATTAATAAAATAACCTAGTGTGAAATACTCATACGATTTTCTCTTCCCATTGTAAACAATGGAAAACATAACTAATTTTCATCATGACTGGTTGACACTAAATGAAAATCAACTTATGTTGAAATTTAGATATGATTTTGATGAGAAAATTATTTAAAATTACTAATTGACGCAAAAATAAGCTGTATAGAAATAACTAAATCAAAAGATAAAAGGTTGTAGGTTTTTAAACTTCGTATAACCTTTATTATATACAATTTTCCAGTAATACGTTAAGACTGCGATCTAAAATAATATTAAAATTTGTTTTTCACAACAGCACAGCGTCCTCAAATCTCAGCAAAAATGTTGCTTAATCCATGTACAAAGAATTTAGTAAAAGGAAGGCGATTTCAAACAAAATTGTAGGAGCTGTTTTTGAGAAAATCGCAAAAATACGCGAATAAACTGTTACTTCCGGTTGAAGGATTTTGATGAAAATTTTTGTGTCGAATCCTATCATGGCACCTAACTTAAGTTCCAGGTTTAAACTTCATAGGATTTTCTGTTTTTGAGTTATTCTGTTCGCAAACATGTGATTCGGTGAAAACATGTTTTTTGGCTCATGAGAACTGAAAACGTTTTCCCGGTGAAAACTCTAACTTGATAAATCGACAGGAAAACAACTTTCCTTACCTATATTTCATATAGATTTGTAGTTTAAATCATCAGCTGAATGGCTGATTTGAACCTCTAGAGGCTTCACTAAATAAAACGAGGAGTGAGGTGGTTTACAATTCCTTTCTCACTGAGTGGAAAAGTATGCTTATCAGCATACCAGGTCCTTTGAAAAGCATCTACTTTCCACCCTGTAAATGACATCTTCATTCACCATAGAGTCTGACTGTATAATGAAACTTATTACTCTCAGAGGAGATAACTCTGACTAGTTTCTTTTACATCTCTACCGCTTCTGTTCTTAAATGCTGCATATAATTGACTGACCATATGATAAGCAACATAACTATTTTTGTAGCCCTGTAACTATCAGATCGAGTGCAAATAATTAAACACTCAACCAGCCTGTTATGGGCATTTCATATAGTGTAAGAAAGAATAAAAATTAAATAACGATGTAAGTGAAACGAATCATTGTTACCTCTTCTGAAAAAAATTATTATTTATTCAGTCAGATTGTATGATGAATGAAATGATGACGTCAAAAGCAGGGTGAAAGGTAAATGCTTTTTAAGAGGTTTGCCATTCTAATAAAGTCATACTTATGAAGCTAATGAGGAAGGTGATTTTAAACCACTTCACTTCTCGTTCTATTCAGTAAAAGAGGTTGTTAATAAAGTCAGCCTTTTGGCTTACGACCTGAACTAAAAGCACACAAATTATATATAAAATCATAGGTGTCACTTTTCTCTCTAATCTTAAATTGGAGACTAAAGAAATGGAATATATTGGTTTCATTCAGTTCCATTACTTTTACAAGAACGAATTCTTGATGTCATTTTCATCTTCACTTTTTGCATTAACTCATTCCTCAGCAACTGATTCAATTGGATGCAACAAAGTAAAAAGAGGTGTCTTTTATATCGTTCAGAATAATACATATACTATAAAAATTGCATTAAATTCAACATCGAACTATAAAAACAACTAAATATCTGGCAGGGTAATTAATTATTCTGTTTTACTATTTCTTGATTCATAAAATCATTTTTATAAACTGAATAGTTAAAGAAATGTTTTCTTAATTCCTTATTTGTACGTTGCAACATGTTCAATTTAAGAACATGAAGCAATTCAATGAATCAATAAGATGAGGATGATGTGTATGTCGTGGAAAAGTCTTGTACAGACTCAGGCCGATAATTCCTGAGAGAGTATGGTTAATAACCTAACCATCAAAGTACACCGGTAACCATTATCTACTATTCAAATCCGTGTAAAAGTAACCAAATTTACCAGAATTTAAACCAGGAACCCTCATCTCCGAATATAACCTGTCAAATAGCTGATTTGCGGCGACGGCTTTACCTCTAGACCAACCAGGTGGGGTAAAAAAATTTAACCATAAAATTATCGTAAATTAAGTTACCGTTCAAAAATAAAATACTTCAGCTTTAAATTTTCTATAACTTTTAAGCTTTAAATTTTCATCTTGTATAAAATGTTAACAGATTCTATTTAAATTTTTACTTTCTCTCGCCTATATAAATATACAGGAAGGAAGTATTGTTTTTATGGCGATTTTTCGAAATCAAGTTTTCATTGGATATACATGTTTTCAGACCCCCCTAAACTCAAAAAAAACATGTTTTTAGTGATTGGTCTGTGTACGTGTCTGTGTGGGGACAGACAATCTCAAGAACGGAACATCGTACGAAGTTGAAACTTGAAACTTAAGTTAGATACCTTTAGAGAACCCGACACAAACATTTTCATCAAAATCGGTCAACCGGAAGTAGTATATATTCGTGTAATTTTTCAACTTTTTGCAATTTTCTCAAAAACGGCTCCTTCGATTTTTTTAAAAGCCGCCTTATTTGCTAAATTTTTTATACTCTTCATGATAGGGTAGGCGCCATATCTGCTGAAATTTTTGGGGAGGCTGTTCTTTCGTAGAAAGTTTTCTTTTATAAGATTGTGGCCTTAAATCTAATTTATAAAAAAATTAAAATATCTACAACTTTTATTTCAAGCATTTTTTCTACAAAGCCTTGTTTAGCGTGAAAAGTGATTTTCTGTATTGTTAAGCCAAACTAAGATTGATTTTAATTTTGCATCATTGACTGATGATTCAAATAAGGTTATGGTTCTGAGGTTAGTTTTTTGTTTATTTCTTATGTAGGCTTATTATTACTAATGTTAGGTTATATTGTTCATCATTTGCATTGGCAAGAGAAAGTTATGGGAGTGTTTCACACCAGACTTTTTAAAATTTATATAATTATCTGATGATCCACTTAAACATCTAATGTAAATTAAGAATTAAAAAATAAAGCCGCAGGAATAAAACGAATAATATAGCATCTGTAAAATATCAGTAAAAAATGTTCAATATTTTTACAATAGGATTAATTAAAGACTGCCCCGTTCATTTAAAAGATTTACTTTTAAATTGAAGCTTTATTGAAACTTTCATGTTCAATCATTTCATCAATATTATCCCATTTGAACTTAACACTTTTAATTAACGTTTTTCTATGTGTTTTACATTGTATTGTAATATAATATAGTTAATTTTTTTCAATTGGTTTTGAAATTTTATTACGAAGTGAACCAATAAAACAAAACCATTAACGTTTACATTAATTTTGTATTAAAAATTTAAATGTAGGATTACAAAACTAAAATTCGGTTTTTGATATACTCAAAGAATATTAACGTTAAGCGAAAGTTGATTAAGGATACCGTTAAAAATTCCGTTGTGTAATACAAAGTGATTTTTTAGTCCTGTTACCCAATTGTTAATATCTGGTAATTTTTTTCTAAGAAAGGGAAATTTTGTTTCGTGACGTAAAGTTGGTTGTCTTACTCAACCGGTATAGATACGCCAGTGTGAGTTGATTCACCTTGAGCTTTGTAAACTTTTGTGCCGTTTCTGGTCGTGTTACGAACAGAATGTCTTTTACCCTAGAACAATGATTCTCAACCGGGGGGTCGCTACCCCATGGCGGTCGTGGTGATATTATAGGGGGTCGTGAAACAATAATGAAATCATTTCATCATTTTATTAGAAAAAATCATTTATTATAAACTTCGGTTTCGAGACTCAACTGAAGTTGTGCGATCGCCAGCGCCTTTTAAATACCAGTAACAGCACGACTTGTTCAAACACGTCCATATACATGTTCAAGCATCCTCTCACAATGAGTAGGCCTATTATAGAAGGAGATTAAATTACAAAGAGCACGTACACATCAAGCGAAAACGTGTAAATTGCTCATATATGTGCACGTCATACATGCATGTTCATACACGTCGCTACTATAAAAGTATAAACGCAGCGATGTAAAATAATAGTAATAGTTTTATTCCATTATTTGACTGCCTATATTTTCTTTAAAGACATAAAATTAGTCTAATTTGATTATATAATAACAAAAAAACATTTTACATTTATAATTACAGTCAAAATTCAATTATTAATAGTAAGGCTTACTATTAATAGGACAATATCACTAATAAGCCATACCCTTAAAATATTTCTGAAGGTAATTCATGGAAGATTATATAGAAAACTGGAAGATGATATGGACGATACTCAATTTGGGTTCCGCAGAGGACTGGGAACAAGAGAGGCATTGTTTGCTTTTAATGTCCTTTCTCAAAGATGCTTAGATATGAACATCGATATATATGCCTGTTTCATTGATTTTGAAAAAGCATTTGACAGGGTCCGACATGAAAAACTAATAGAATTATTGAAAAACAAAAATATAGACAGACGAGATTTGCGAATCATCATCAATCTGTATTGGAATCAAAAGGCTAATATAAAGGTCGAAGAACAAAAGTCCGAGAATATTGATGTAAAGAGAGGAGTAAGACAGGGTTGTGTTTTGTCGCCACTACTGTTCAACATGTATAGTGAAGCCATATTTCAAGAAGCCATAACAGAACTGAGTGATGGAATCTCTGTGGGTGGAAGGATAGTAAATAACATAAGATTCGCTGATGACACTGTTGTGATGGCAGACACCCTGGAGTCGCTGCAAGAGTTGGTGAATAGAATTAACGATCATTGCATTGGATATGGACTTAGAATAAATGAGAAAAAGACTAAATTTATGATTGTCTCGAAAGCAGAACATGGAAATGAAACATTAACAATAGAGCAAACCCAAATAGAAAAAGTAGAGACATACAAATATCTGGGAACCTGGGTTGATGGCAAGAATGACCAAAGTAAAGAAATTAAAGTACGAATTGAAACTGCAAGGCAAGCATTCATAAAATTGAAGACAATGCTAACAAACAAAGACCTTCAGTTACCTCTCAGATTGAGGGCTCTAAGATGTTATGTATTTTCTATCGTACTATATGGGATGGAAGCTTGGACATTGAAGAAACAACACATAAAGAAGATAGAAGCGTTCGAAATGTGGTGTTACAGGAGAATATTGAAAATTCAGTGGGTCCAAAAGGTTACCAATGATGAGGTGCTCCGACGTTTAAATAAGGAGTTGGAAGTTATGAAGAGTATAAAAACAAGAAAACTAGAATATTTGGGTCACATAACCAGAGGAGAAAAATATGAGTTGCTGAGAATTATTATGCAGGGAAGGATCCGAGGAAGAAGAGGCGTAGGAAGAAGACGCATCTCCTGGCTGAGGAATCTTAGAGAATGGTTCAACTGTAGTTCATTGCAACTATTCAGAGCAGCAGCCAGTAAAGTGACCATAGCCATTATGATATCCAACCTCCGATAGGAGATGGAACTTTAAGAAGAAGAAGGCTTACTATTATTATTATTATTATGGTGGAGGGGCATCGCGAAATATTAATTTTATTTATTTTTACTATTTGGGGGTCGCGGAGCACAAATGGTTGAAAATCACTGCCCTAGAACAATCGTTTGACTGGAGGCTGAAGCTCTTGGACTAATCGTACGCGATACGGATACAATTTCAATTTTTTAGCTGATTTCTGAACACTCGAATATGACAAACCAACTTGCAAAGAAAGTTTTCGTAAACTTTTCCGAGGAGTATTGTCCAATCTTGTTTTCACGTCCTGTAAAACGTCATCTGTCAAAAGAGTTGGTCGACCACTACGTTTTTTGTTGCAAACACTACCTGTCTCTCGAAACCGATTTGTTAGCCTAGAAATTGACATGTCTTCTGTTGGGGAACACCAAAAAATTTAATTTGAAACGGTTCTTTTACACTCGCGTACGATTTCGTAGCAAAATATTGTTCAAGAATAAAAACCCGTTGTTCTACCCGTTTTTAGTCACCGAAAACGAAAATAAAAATGTTTTTAAAAACGTTTTAGTTCCTTTATCCTTTGTAATAAATGGCTGAATTTTAGGTGAAATTAATAAGAAAACACGAAGGAACACTGCTCTTGAACGCCATATTTTTCCTCTTAAAATTGATAGTGCTACATGTTCTGAAACATGGACTATGTGAAAAATGCGCTAAAAACGGGCACATATTTTGTTTTTAAGTCGTTAGAAAATACCTAATACACTTCCGTGTTAAGTAATTTATACGAACAAAATAAAAAATAACCACGCTTTAAAACGAGTCGTTCTGAAAATTTTTATTTTTTTTACTTGTTGAGACACGTGGTTCCAAACACAGGCTTAATCTTTCATTTACACGAACTATAGCAGGGCCTCTTGAGTACGAGAAGTGATTATTTCTATTATTGTATTTTAACTTACCTAAAAGTAACTGCCAGTCTTTTAACATGAGGTATGTTTTATCCTCATTCTGTTATATTTGTGTTGCAATTGATCTTTTACCAAATTCAGTAGTCTCAAACGATGTTCATCCTTAAGTTTTTAAAAAATTTCTCTTTATCTTTTTTGAGCTCTTGAAAAAGGAAATGAAATTTACCGAGACTTGGATATGATAATAACATGGGATGCATCCAGTATCATCGGCTGTTTTCTTCTTTGGGGGTGTCGTCTTCGTATTAGCAGTAGTAGATAATGGTAATTTCTTGCAAGGAAAGTGTCAGGTCAGAGTGGCTGGCTTTCGGCTACCGGTAGCGACCACTGGTGGCGGTCACAAGTGGTCGGGTATGCGCCCGGCCTAAGTGCTTAAGAATGACCGGAAAGGCTGATCTAAGAGAAGTAGAAAAATTTGAGAGAAATATCTTCCACTAGATAATGAGTTGCGATATTGTTTTATAACTTAGTAAATATTTAAGATTAGTCATTCTATGTTTGGAGAACACAGAACTATCTTAATCATTTTACTCGCATTAAGAATAAATCTAGGTACATTACTTCACCAGAAGGATTTAAATGAGATGTGACTAAACTAAAAGTTTATATAAATGTGACTAATTACTATAAAAAAAAATAGAGTGTTACTATAAAAATTAATCCAGCAGTGACTGTGAAGTAAAAAATAGAACATGATGCTACTTACTTTGTGTTCATAGTTGTTAGAAATAGTGATCTCGGTAATAATATTCTTTCTTTAAGACGCAGTTGACTAATCCATAAAATGGTGTCGGTAAACTTGTGTAACAGTATCACAGATCTGAACGTAGGCCAAGTTTTATTATTTTTTTAACATTAATAAAAACTTTATTTCGTTTGTTTACAAATGGGAAATTTTTTATACTTAATAATTTTTGTTGCTTTGTATTTGAATATCATGCAATTGTTTTTAATGGTAAAAAATGTTATAATTCTTTTTGTTTGCTATGTATTTGTGAAGAGATTAGATAAAAATATTACTTAATAATGTAATATGTTTTTATTCCTTTGCAATTTCTGTTTTATTTTTAAAACAGAGACACTTCAGTTTAAATTTATATTTTCTTTAAATTAACTCAATAAATAAGTTTTTTTACTTCCTCTTGCCCTGTATGAATATAAAGAGAAGGAAAGTATTGTTTTCATGTAGATTTTTGAAAATCGTGTTCTCACCGAAAACATACCTTTTTAGGCTTTTTGAACCCAAAAAATATTTTCTTTAGAGATTGGTTTGTGTGTCTATTTGAACAAAATATTTCAAGAACGGAACATCGTATACTAACTTAATTTAGGTAAAACTAGAAGGTCCGGTAGGAACAATTTCATCAAAATCGGTCAACCGTAATTAGTTATACGTGTGCTTTTCCACGTTTTGTGATTTTTCTCAAAAAGAGCTCCTACGATATTTTAAAAATATTTAGTATGTATCTGTGAAGAGTTTTATTTAAAACGTTTTTTTATAATAAAGCAATAATTTTATGTAATATATTGCACAATTTTAAAACAATTTTTATACCTGGTCGGTTACGAATGGATATCTCCATTTTTACTTTCTCTGGCTTATATGAATATACAGGTAGGAAAATATATAGGTAGGAACATCGCAAGGAGTTGAAAGTTGAAACTTTAGTTATGGATTACTAGAGAACCCAACACGAATATTTTCATTAAAATTGGTCAACCAAAAATAGTATTTTTGGTTCACCAATTTTTTTAACTAATTAGTGATTTTCTGGATTTTTCACGAAAATCTGTAAAAGAAATGGATTTTTAAGATTTTGGCCTTAATATGCATTAATATGCACAAAAGTATATATAATTAAATTTATAGAAAATTAAAAGATCTACAACTTTTATTTCAAGAATTTTTCTCTGCAGAACCTAGTTTAGCGTCGAAGAGTGATTTTCCGTATTATTAAGGCAAACTAAGGTTGGTTTTCATTTTGTATCATTCACTCATGATGAAAATTATGTTTTTTGAGGTTAGGTTTTTTTGTTTATTTCTAATGTAAGGTTATATTTTTTATTATTTGCATTGACAAGGGAAAGTCGTGTGAGTGTTTCACACAAAACTTTTAAACATATTATAGATTCTTCTTCAAAAATAATGGACTCTCATTAATATAAACACATGGAAACGTTATTAACCCGTTAGTGTAATTAGCTCTCTAAAAAAGGATTTACAAGAATGAAATTTACTGTTTTAAAATTATTTTTATTACTGTAAGTATTTATTTTTAAAAAGATTACCTCGAAATGTGTTTTTTTAATACTAATGTAATGCATTATTATATTTGTTTGTAATAATTCTATGTTTCGTTTATAAAACAAAAGGAAGCATCATTTTTAATTAATTCTCTTTCAAAAATTTAATTTTATATTAATACTGAGTTAATCTACAAACTATGAGTGTATTTTTTTAAATATTACAAAATCATAAAAATATTTACGGTAATGTTCAACATTAAATAATAGAAATTTTAATTAAATTTTCAATGAATGCACTACAATATACGTTCTATTTACAATATATGCGGAGATACACTCTAAATTGTCAACAATTATTATTTACCTATAGGCTATGTTTACAGTGGCAGATTTTGCATCAAGTTGAGAGGGGTCACTACCGGGGGGTATTCCATACTTCACATGTGAGCAGGGGGTCCACGGGGTCCTCCTTCGGGAAAATTGTTATAAAATACACACCTTAAAAACACGTTTTTGCGAATTTTTGAGCCTAAAATTTTCAATCGTTATACCGGGTGGCCCGTAAGTTAGTTAGTTGTCATTATATTACATCCAACAGTCACTTGAGACTGTGGGAAAGATAGGCGATTCCAATTTAACATTGGTTGTATAGAGCAATACGCTCTCCGCTACTATCTGTCCTACAAACATACGTATTATTTAATGAATAACTAATAAGTTTTAGTTATAATTGTAATTTAAACTAAAGTTAAAATTATAACTGACTATTATTAAAATAATAATGTTTGGCCCCAATATTCGATTAAAAGACGCAGTATTTAAAATAAAAATAAATAGTTACATTTACAGAATAAAAATTGATAGAACATTTATAGAATTTATAGTCCTATGGCGATGAAATGGATAATATAGATTTTGAAGGAATGAAAATGTATGTTAATTTAATAATTAAATTAACCATAATTAAAAATAAAATTATTTTATCGTTTAATAAAACTTTATGGTTTTACAAACAAAATGCTGTAAATTACCGTAAAAATAGTTTTATTTAATTTCAAATTTCATAAGAGTTCTTTCTTTTATAATTTTTATTTTGCTGCATCAAAAGGCCTATCGTGTAAACATAGAAATTTTTTCTATGTTTTTCATGTCAAGAGCTTTTGAATTCCAAATTTAACGAAAGGATTGGCAACTGTGGTACAATTGATTGCCCTGCACACTCACCAGACTTAATCCCATGTGATTTTCACTGTAGGCTATTATAAAGGATTGGCGTTTTCTTAAAACTGATTGAAAAATTTTCAGCAATAACAAATTTATCTTAATTACGGTGTCAAAAGCATTTTCTATTATGCCTTTTAGTTCGGCTAGGTTTTAAAGAAAACGCTAATCCTTTATAATAGCCTACAGTGAAAATGACATGATCAAATTTGTTGAATTACGAAAGGGTGAAAACTAACAAAATATTTACATACTACACATTAATTTATTTGTGTAAAATAAACTGTTGAGGCACGATGTACAATTAAGTACATCTTTATACAAAAACAAATCTGTGTTTATCTATAAAAATACGAAGAAATTGTGCTCAGCTGAAACATGCATTTTGTATTTATAAAGATACAAAAAACTATACAAATAAATTAAAAGAAAAATTCGAGTGGGCATGACCACTGTAACCCTATTTTACATTGTTTAATAAAGATTAAATATAATTGTGTTTTATAATTTACATTGGCAAAAAAAACGTATGAGTGTTTCGCACCGGATTTTTTTCTTAATAAGGTCTTTAAGAACTTTAAAAAATAGTCTCGCGGTCAAACTGAAAAAGAGGATTAAATTTTATTTACTTCACCCCTACCCAACGTATTTTAAAAATTATACGTTAAAAGTTAACTCCATAATCGTCGATTATGCCCTGAAAATTAAAGCAAAAATATTAAATAGTTATAGAGATAACTAAATTATTTATGAGAAAGTAGCAAAATTTCATTGAAATATAAAGGGAAAATTTACACATAGGTTTACGTAAAATGGAAAATTCATGAAACTCAGAACTTTTCAACTCAGAAAAAATATAATTTTTTATCTTAGAATGGTCGGATTTCACGATTTTACCACAATTTAAATAGTAAATTTCACACAGTATGCTTAGAAATAGTAGGCCTACTAAGACCAAAAAAAATAATATTTTGTGTATTTTTTCATTTGCCAAAAAAAAAGAGATGTTGATTTATAGACTATCTAATGTCTCGGTTGTCTATAGACTAAAGACTTAGACTGACACCGTATCTGTTGGCCAATAGGTCAGTTTCCCCACATTCAGAAAAAGTAAAAATGAAGGCGTTAAAAGTTAACGGAATAAGAAACCTACAGGGAAGAAAACAGATTTATTATTTGAACTATACTTACACAATATCTTTGTTACCTATAGCAGTTGTTCAAAATGTTCACCATTAGTGTCTGTCTATATACTTCCTACAACGACTTAAAACTGATTGACAAATTTTCAGCAATAACAAATTTATCTTAATTACGGTGTCAAAAGCATTTTCTATTATGCTTTTTAGTTCGGCTAGGTTTTAAAGAAAACGCCAATCCTTTATAATAGCGCCTACAGTGAAAATCACATGGGATTAAGTCTGGTGAGCGTGCAGGGCAATCAATTGTACCACAGTGGCCAATCCTTTCGTTAAATTTGGAATTCAAAAGCTCTTGAATTTCGATACCGAAATATGCTAGGGCCCCATCTTGTTCCCAGGTGTGCAATTGAAAATTGTGAATAGGATTGTTTTCAGGTTCCGGAAAAACTAGTTCCTGCAGCACCTGTTAGTAATTTTCCGAGTTAACATTTTCCTTAAACAAAATAAGGATCTATCAACATAACACCAGGCACATTAAGCTCTTCTTGGATTACCGTATGAGGATTTGCATCCAACGAATACATGCGGTCAAGGCGATTAACGCGTTCATTGAAATTGAAACATTCCTCAACACACCACAAAATTGATGGCAAGAAATTTGGATCGGCTTCTGTACGGATAGTGACTGCCTCATAGAACTCCAATCGCCTATCGGGATCACCCTCGTGAAAAACTAGGAGTAACGATGGACGATATGGTTTAGAGACTTACCTCACTATAACGGACAACAATTAATGTTATACTAGGTTGCTGCTAACGTAACAATGTTACAAACTTATTGACACGAAATATCATATTTCATGGGGAAACTGACATATGGGCCACCCGGTATTCGTTGTACTAAAATTTGATGAAATTATTCAGAAAATTCATTAATAATAAAATAAACGTTAATTAGAAAATGCTCTGAATTGATACATAGTATTTTTTTTTTTAATGTTTAATTTTCCTTTATTTAAAGATATAATCTTGTGTGCCAGTTGCGCGTAATAACAGAAAAAAACCTAATAAAATTTATTGACGGATTTGACATATATCTTAAATTTTTGCTTCAGCTAAATCTAACTCTACGGCTGTATTTTTGTTCTCA
Organism: Catonia carolina; assembly: GCA_035578175.1. Classification (NCBI taxonomy): domain Eukaryota; kingdom Metazoa; phylum Arthropoda; class Insecta; order Hemiptera; family Achilidae; genus Catonia; species Catonia carolina. Next base: position 34,456,194 of record JAQMRL010000007.1, on the reverse strand, counting down.
GACTAAACTTTTCCAATATTCCTTTGATGACAGCGGAGTGAAAAATAAAAGTGACATTGTGACCAAAAGAAAATAAAAAAAATATATAAGTAACTTTCTTCTGTCTTTGAAGATCTCAAATCTAGATATAAAATGTAAATATACGAATTATTTATTTCAAGTTGACTATATATTCACAAAAATAATCTACATAAATAAAATTGTGATCTTGTCTGTAATTTTTTTCAAAATTCCCCAAAATATTGTTTCTACGTTAGATTTACCAAGACGACACGAAAAATAAGTTTAGTTGAATTTTTGTCTGTTTGTATGTTACGGCTTCATCCAAAATCTTCAATTATAAATTCAATAAATTTTGCTATTTATATTTTGGGCATAACTGAATTTTTTGAATGGACATAAGCTATAACTTTTTTTAACAAAGGGATGGGGGGAAAACCAAATTAATGAATATCTCCGTTATAAGGAATGCTAAATTATTTGCACTTGATCTGCTAGTTTTAGGACTACAAAAAATAGTTCTGTTTCTTATACCATGTTCAGCCTGAACGCATGTTATACGACTGAAGCATTTAGGAACAGAAGAGATAGAGGTGTAAAAGATACTAGTCACAATTATCTCCTCTGAGAAAATACAGTTTTAGATAGATTTATAATATAGTTATGTATGTATATATATGAGATATTACATTTCAATAAACTCTTGGTAAATAGAATACGGGAGTAGTGATTTATGTAAAACCACCCGAAGAAACTAAACAAGTTATTCTTTTAAATTGAACATAAATTGTTATAGCAAATGACAGTTTGAATAATTTAACAAATATTTTAAATAAAATTTGAAATGTGAAATTTATAGATAGAATTGAAAATAAAAGGCTTTCAATGTATCGAGGGGTTTAAATTATCATATGTCAAAATAAAAAGGTACAAATCATACAGGCATTTTAGTAAATTTTTTTAATATTTTTGCATTTTCTATGGGTTAGGTAAATAAATTATTTATGCGGGGAAAAAATTGTTAAAATATGAACAATATTTACAAATATTTTTATGTTATTTACAATTTAAAATAAATTTTCAAATAAAGTAAGTGCAATAGGTATGTAGCACTATAATTTGTTTGATATGAGATGATATAATAGATGAAAACAATTGCCAAATGTGACCGGGAACCGAACCAGGGGTTCTGGGCTTAGAAGCCAGTCGCGCTGCAACACCGGGGCGTTAAAATTTATCACGCATATTTTACACGATAATAAATTATGGGATAATTTATTGAGGCTACTCATCAGACTAAGGCTTTCAAACTAAAAAATTGGGTGTGAAACACTCACACGGCTTTCTCTTCCAATGAAAATAATGAAAAAGATGACCTAACATTGGTAATAAAACATTAGAAAATAAAAAGAACTAACCTCAAAAAACTTAACCTTATTTTAATCATGAATGAATGATGCAAAATGAAAACCAACCTTAAATTGGCTTAATAATACGGAAAATCACTTTTTGACGCTAAACTAGGCTCTGTAGAGAAAAAAGCTTTAAATAAAAGTTGTAAATATTTTAATTTAACTTACTATAAATTTGATTACACACTTTTGAAGAAAATCAACACCTTGTAATGAATTTCATAACAGGGTGTTGTTATTTATTTTTTGACTTAAGCGTCAAAAAGTGATATCCCTTATTATTAACCAAAATAAAGGTTGGTTTTAATTTTGCATCATTCACTCATGATTAAAATTAGGTCACGTTTTTTGGAGTTCGTTTTTTGTTTACTTCTAATGTTTTATTACTAATGTTAGGTCATTTTTTTAGATTTTTTATATTTATTTTATTTTTTTTAATAATAATAATAATAATAATATTTATTTATTATAATGTATAATAAAGCCGGCCGCATTGGCGCAGTTGGTAACGTGCTCGCCTCTCATCATGCGGTCTTGGGTTCGAATCCCATTCAGGCATGGCATTTTTTCATACGTTACAAACTATCATTTCATCCTTCACCGTCTGCATTAGCAGTAACTGCAGAACAGTCGGACGTTAAACCAAAAAAAAAAAAAAAAAAAAAAAAAAAAAAAAAAAAAAAAATAATGTATAATGTGATAATGTAGAATTGTAAATTGCACTTTAGCCTAATCGGTTGACCTCTCGCGTCCTTATTTGCCTTACTTGCCTGATTTATCCTGATTATCTTCAGTTAAATTACCCACATTTGGTAATCTGGAAATATTTGTAATCCGGTATCATCCGAGTCTCGAAATTGCTGGACTATACAGAGGTTATTGTAATTATATTGTTGTTTAGGTTAACAGCCGAAAGGCTGGTTTTAACCTCTAGAGGTTTTACTAAGTAAAACGAGGAGTGAGGTGGTTTACAATTACCTTCCTTACTGAGTACCAAAGTAGCTTATGCTTATCACCATGCCAAGCCCTCCGAAAAAAAATCTACTTTGCATCCTGCGAATGACACATTCCCTTCATTCACCACAAGGTCTGGCTGTATAATAAAATTTATTACTTTCAGAGAAGATACCTCTGACTAGTGTCGTTTACATCTCTACTGTATTATATTGGTAAATTACATTACCAGAATTTTTACGCTATATTCGAGGAAAATCATAAAGTACATATGATGTATATGATCTACTTCCAAAACTTTCTCAGAATATGAAACTTTAATTTTCACTTTCTTTTATGCAATAGATTTTTCTAAAAAAATGTAATAGTAAACAAAGTACACCGGCCCTCGTAGGATTACTATAACCAGAAACTGTAGCCTACACATAATAAAGATTCAAAATAAAACGTAAATGTGACTGTTTTATTAATATTTTTAAATTTTCTTTTTTGTTAAGTAACTGAGAATTCGTAGAAAACTAAATAAATATGTAAATTACATGTATATATATCCATTAAAAGTAAGGAGAGCAATAGATTAATTAAAATGTGGTATCTTTAAATAGAATTTAAATAAATTTGAATAAAACGTAATTTAAATAAATTTAAATAGGGTGTCATTAAGTAACTGACAGAGTATCATTAGTTAGAATGATTATTTCGTTAGGGTGTGTGTTTAATTGAAACGACATTCAATCATTCTTTCTTTTACAGAAAAATAAACTCGTGCCAAATCTCTGGTTTCTCTGCCATGATAAACACTGATTATATAATGTTAATAAAATTATTATTATTAAACGCAATCACGCCTGTACTTTTCTAGTAAACGTAAGAAAAAGCGGGGTGTTTACACAGAAAATACAGAGGGTTTAGATTTGTGCAAATGATGCAAATCATTTTCATTTAAATTTTAATCTTAATCTCGAATTTGAAGAAGTTTTAATTTATTTTCATAAAATATTTTTTTAATGTAATCCAAGGGAATGGCAATGAAGATGAAGAAATTAAAAATTAAATAGAGAAAATGTACCTTCCATCAGACGGAGAGTTTAAGAAGAAAATAGAAATGAAAGAGAAAAAACTGCTAAGGAAAAATATATTTAGTCCAAAGATAAATTAAAATGGACAATATATGTTATGAAGTAATAAAAAGGTAAACCTATACATGGGAGTGGAAAAATAAAATAAAAAATTGTACGAGAAAAAGAAAAACCCAGGTTTATAAATAAACATATTTGTAGAATCCACCAAATGTTTTACGAAAGTTATTTGACATACGAAAAAAAAATAAAAGACACAAACTAGAAGGAAAGTGAAAATTATATTTATGTTGGAGAGGAAGGTGTTCGATAGAGGTAGTGATAACAAAAGTGAATCTAGAAAAAGGTTGAAGAAGATTTGAGGAAAAAAAGATGAAAAATGAGGAAAAGAAAATGATCTTTTTTTTTGGTTTAACGTCCGACTGTTCTGCAATTACTGCTAATGCAGACGGTGAATGATGAAATGATTTTTGTAACGTATGAAAATATGCCGTGCCTGAATAGGATTCGAACCCAAGACCGCATGATGAGAGGCGAGCACGTTACCAACTTCGCCAATGCGGCCAAAATGATATGATCAGAAGGAAAAGAAAATGTTTAGTGAAAAAAATGAAAAAGGCTTGAGACGGACAAAAATAGCAATGAAAAAGAGAAAACATGATATGTGAGAAAAATCATTGAGTCAGGTGTTATGAAAAGGTCATCAGTCACATAATCCTAATTTTCGGGAAAATGAAAAAACTTTTTTCTGACATACCAAAAGTCTTACACTAAAGATATTTTTTTTATAACATTACTACATAGAAAACTACTTTATGTAGTCTATTTTACAATTTTCAGAGCTTACAATTTTTTTGTAAAAAAATAATTTTCATTGTTGACTCATGACCTTTTCATGTTAAAGAGGGAACATTTTTTGTCTATCCGAATATATAAAACCAAGTGGAGAGTAATGGTTTTTAACATGTTTAAGCTGTTCTGGGGATCTAATTTGAGTTGTCGATGTTGGAGAAAATAGACGGCATCGTCTCCGCTCCCCCTCTTATCCAGCCCAGTGCCTGTAGTCATTCCTCAAGAAACTATACCTCCAGTGATCAATTTCTCCACTTCACTATCTGATTTTTCTCTTATTTTGATTTTAAAATATGATTGTTACGCAATTATTATTAATGTAGATGATAAAGGTGGTAGATGAAAATTAGTGGTAAAAGATACCATAAGTTACGAATACTTTGTACTGCTCAGCTCTGAATTGAAAGCGTGCTGCGTGAGGAAATACGTTTAGTGTGATAAAGGGCTGGTGTTCAGCATAGAAGAGTTGTACCATACCGCTCAGTTAATAAGGCCCTTTTGTGAAACTAGCTCATGAGCACCACATCACTAAAATCTGAGTTCTAATATTTTCCCTAAAACAGTAGCACATTACTGTTAAGGGGAGTCGGAAAGGAAAAAATTGAAAAAAGATCGCTTTCCGCGGGAAAAATAAGTTATTCTACGCATTTTTATACTTACAATGACATAAAAATTAAAAAAATCTGATGAACAGAAACTATTTTAGAATTTGTTTCTATAAGGCTACACGACCGATGAATACGAACTTTGTCTTCCAACTTTGATATTATAGACTTTCTGAAGTTCTGAAAATAATTATTGTGAAAATTTTCTGCTCTAACATAGTGTTTTCAGAAATTTTTCCTAAGCTGTAAATCAATGTTTGTAGTCAGTATTATGCTCTTTTTCATACCTATGAACAAATTTTTATGAATTCGGGTTCACTATGCTTTCTAAAAAATATAAAATTTGGTACGCATAACCTGTCGTAAAAAAACATAAAATAGATTTCATTAACTTTTAAGGGTGTTGTGGAATATTGCAAATTATTCCCAAAAGGACTAAAGTACCAATGATTTTCATGTATCTTAGGAAATTACGTTAGATAAGAATTTTTGATCACCAATGTCAAAGTACCAGAAAATTAGTGAACCTTCTTATTTTTCTCTAGATATTTTATTCAATCTAATAGCTTCTCCTGAAAAATGCAGAGGTAATTACAATTTGATTTTACGTAATTATTTGTAAAAAACGCCGTACAACTGTTTACTATTCCATGGTGTGCGTGGATGTAAAGAAACAATTATTTATGTAAAAGTACACGTGTATTAGGTCTGCTATCCGTGAGTCTTTACAATCAACTTGTGATGAAATTAATAATTTATTAAATGAAGCCGGAGGTAATGTAATAACTTAGGAAACCTAATCAATGTTTCTTTTTAGTGCAATATCACATTTACCTTCAGAATCAGCGAAAGAGAAAACAGTGCCCATTAAAAATTCAGCTAAGGTTTTAAACTTTCATATAAAGGTCATATGTTTCATTTTTATTCGCATTGGTTTTCTGGAAAAACAACGATTTATGAATGGGAATTTATATTCTACATTACATGTGAGGAAAACTAGAATGAAATGAGTTTTTAAACTACATTTTTCTTTTATACGATAATGAATTTTATTACTGTAAAGTCCTTTAAATCGATGAAAAAATTTTCTCATGTTTTGTAGAATATTGATTTTCCAAAACTAATCATTAACATTTCTTATGTTGCAATCTAACTTGTACAATAAACCTCGATAAATGAAGAGAACACCACTCGTGGTATAGTACAATCACAACTGGCTTCTACGCCAGGGGTTCCGGATTTGATTCCCGATCAAGTCTGGCATTTTTCATCCCTAATTTTCATTTATCACCCTTCATCATCCGCATTAACAGTAAGATGTCGAAACATTAATTTAAAAATCCCGACGTTTAAAAATATTTAAAATACACTACAAGCTTTAAAATTCACGCTACATGCTTAAATATTTTTACAGAAACACGTTGATTATCTGAAAATTATAATTTTCCTACTCAATGCTTTGGAATCCATCTTTTCAATTCTAAAAGAATTTTTGTGTCTAGCAGGGCACGAATGGATATATATCTTTAATTTTCAAAAACAAATGTTCATTCTCTCTAATAAATAAGAAATAATGGACTCTCATTAATTATGTCAAATGTAAAAATCTGGTGTGAAACACTCATACAACTTTCTCTTGCCTATGCAAATAATAAACAATAATCCTAACATTAATATTAAAACATTACAAATAAACAAAAAACTAACGTCAATAAACATAACCTAATTTTAATCATGAGTGAATGACCCAAAATTAAAATCGACCTGAGTTTGACTTAAAAATACGGAAAATCACTCTTTCTCACTAAACTAGGCTCCCTGGAGAAAAATGCTCTTAATAAAAGTTGTAGATCTTTTAATTTCCTATAAATATGATTATATATACTTTTGTCGTAAACTGCATACTAAGGCCGAAATCTTAAAAAAATCGATTTTTCACACGTTTTCGTGAGAAAAAAACAGAAAATCGTTAATTACCGCTAAACTAAGCGTTATACAAAAAATATTTGAATCAAAAGTTGTAGAATTTTTAATTCTCTACATTTTTTATTATATACATTTTTGCGCTATAATACATATTAAAGCTGTAATCTTAAAAAAACACTTTTTTTACGTAAAAACACCCTCACCAAGAATTTCAGCAAACATGGCGCCTACCCTATCTTTTAGAGAATAAAAAATTGAGTAAATGAGGCGATTTTTAAAAAAATCGTAGGACCAGTTTTTGAGAAAATCGCAAAAAAGTGAAAAATTATACGAATAAACTACTACTTCCGGTTGACCGATTTTGATGAAAATGTTCGTGTCGGGTCCGGTAGTGGTATGTAACTTAAGGTTCAAGTTTCAAGTTCGTACGATGTTCCGTTCTTGAGATATTCTGTTCACACACACACGCGCACGCGCACGCGCACGCACGCACACACACACACACACACACAGACCAATCGCTAAAAACCTGTTTTTTGGGTTCAGGGGGTCTGAAAACGTATAGATCCGGTGAAAACTCGATTTCGAAAAATCGACATGAAAACAATACTTTCCTTCCTATATATTCATATAGGCAAGAGAAAGTAAAAATATGTAAGTCAGCCTCTGCTCGGCATAAAAATAAGGAAAATCACTAATTGACACTAAATTAAGCGTTGTGAGAAAACAATATTTGAAAAATAAAAGTTGTAGGTTTTTAATTTTCTACAACTTTCATTAATAATTATTATAAGATAAGATTATAAGATTATAATCTTATGCCCTGATATCCACATTAAGGCTGCAATGTTACGTAGGAGCCATTTTTAAGGAAATTGCAAAGAAGTGATAAATTGCACGATTAAACTACTACTTCCGGTTGACCGATTTTGATGAAAATGTTTTTGTCGGGTTCGCTATTGGTATTTAACTTAAGTTCCAAGTTTAAACTTCAAACACAATTCCGTTCTTGAGATGTTTCGTTTGCACAGTGATACACAGACCAAACGCTAAAAATATTTTTTTGGGGTTCAGAGGGCCGGAAAACCTCAATTTACATTATTCAATCATTAATAATAATTTCTTATTTAGAATAAAATGAAACCCTTTTATTTTTAGCTATTTGTTTCTTTTTTACTTTCTCTTGCCTATATGAATATATAGGAAGGAAAGTATTGTTTTCATGTCGATTTTTCGAAATCGAGTTTTCACCGGATCTATACGTTTTCAGACCCCCTGAACCCAAAAAACATGTTTTTAGCGATTGATCTGTGTGTGTGTCTGTGTGTGTGTCTGTGTGTGTGTGTGTGTGTGTGTCTGTGTGTCTGTGTGTGAACAGAATATCTCAAGAACGGAACATCGTACGAACTTGAAACTTGAAACTTAAGTTACATACCACTACCGGACGCGACACGAACATTTTCATCAAAACCGGTCAACCGGAAGTAGTAGTTTATTCGTATAATTTTTCAGTTTTTGCGATTTTCTCAAAAACTGGTCCTACGATTTTTTTTTAAATCGCCTATTTACTCAATTTTTTATTCTCTACAAGATAGGGTAGGCGCCATGTTTGCTGAAATTCTCGGTGAGGCTGTTTTCACGTAAAAACCTTGTTTTTTTAAGATTACGGCTTTAATATAAATTTTACCGCAAAAACTTATATAATAAAAGTTGTAGAGAATTTAAAAACCTACAACTTTTATTTGAAACTTTTTTTTGTATAACGCTTAGTTTAGCGGTAATTTGCGATTTTCTGTTTTTTTTCTCACGAAAACGTGAGAAAAATCGATTTTTTTTACATTTCGGTCTTAGTATGCATTTTACGACAAAAGTGTATATAATTTAATTTATAGAAAATTAAAAGATCTACAACTTTTGTTTAGAGCATTTTTCTCTACAGAGCCTAGTTTAGCGTGAAAGCGTGATTTTCCGTATTTTTAAGCCAAACTGAATTCGATTGTCATTTTGCGTCATTCACTCATGATTAAAATAAGGTTATGTTTTTGAGGTTAGTTTTTGTTTATTTCTAATATTTTATTAATAATGTTAGGTTTATTATTAATTATTTGCATTGGCAAGAGAAAGTTGTGTGAGTGTTTCACACCAGATTTTTTCAATATAATATTATTTCGTGAAGAATGTTAAGCTAAGTTGCATAATGTTCCGTCTCTGACTATAGTCAAGATCATCTTTGTAGGTCACGTAGTATTTTTGTTCGAAATAAACTGATTTGTAGGTTATATTGTTATTTATTTTATTCATGTATGAAATTTATTTCAATTATTTTAAACGAATATGTTAGTTGTAAATATGTGTAGTTATAGGAAATTATGATGGTATATTGATTGTATTTTATGACTGAGCAAAAATAATAATATATTACTTTTTATTTAATCGCACTTCTAAAATGTATTTTTTCATTTTATTTTAGTTGTGCCAACATATTTTTTACATTTATTTATATTTTATTTTGTGAGAGAATTGTAAGATTTTTCTTAGTTATTTTTAAGTTATATTAAAAAATTAAATTAGTTAATTTTGTTAAATTAGATTAGTTACTTTGTTTATGCAAAATTTAAAAAATGTTATATTACTGTTTCTTTTAAAAGACTTCGATCTGACGAAATTATCATGTACTTTCGAATTAAATAAATAAAATTAAAAATAATTATTAAAACACATATTTCCGGTGATAACTCAATTTCGAAAAATCGGAATGATTACAATACTTTCCTTCCCTATATATAAATCTTGGGCAAGAGAAAGTAATAAGAGGATATATAAATTTTCAATAAGTAATTTAATAGAGAATTTTTCTTCGTCGTATTCCAGGGATTACAATTTTGTTTAACTAAATAAAAGATAATTAGAATAAAATGAAACCCTGGTAAGTTTGATTTTTTTATTGTAATAATCCATGAAACTTTTTTATTTAAAGAATTTTAGTTGATGCTCACTTAATAAGATAAAATTCTTATAGCAGACTATTCGTTGAACCTTTATTCTAGTTAACTTTGTGATCTATCGCTTCTTACATTTCAACTTAATTAAGTTTACAAAAGCTTAAGTTCAACAAAAAGAAATTACTTTTTCCTAATGACTAAGTACTGGATCTAAACCAAACAATGATTTGTTTTACTTTAAAAATATAATTAAAATAATGAAAGCTAGCATATAAATTAAATCGCATTAACAAACAATTAAATTGCTGCATATTGGAATTAGGCGTACGTGGTGAACATTACCCAAAAAGATCACAGATGTGGATTTTAAAGAGGGAATCTATCTTTTGTGATTTTTACTTTCTTTTGCCGTATGTAAATATATGCATATATGGAAAAGGAAAGTATTGTTTTCATGAAATTGAGTTTTCACCGGAAATACACGTTTTCAAACCCCTTGAACCGAAAAAACATGTTTTTAGCGATTGGTCTGGATGTGTGTATGTTTGTGAAGAATTATTTTAAGAGAGGATATCGTACACAAATGAAACTTGGATAAGTTAGTTACGGAAAGGGGAACCGACACGAATATGTTAATCAAAATCGATTTACCGGAAGTAGTAATTTATTCGAGCAATCTTTAACTTTTTTCGATTTTCTCAAAAACAGCTTTTGCAATTTAAAAAAAATCGCTTCATTTACTACATCTTTTGCGCTCTACAAGATAAGGTAAGTGTTATAATATCTGCTGAAATTCGTGAGAGCTTCGCTATCGTGATAAAAAATGTTGTTTCTTTAAGACTGCGGCCTGAATGTGCATTGTACAACAAAAATACGCTTAATCAAGGTTGTAGAAATTATAAAAACCTACAACTTTTAATTGAAGCACTTATTTTCCAAAGCACTTTGTTTAGCGTCTTCAAGTATTTTTGATAAATAATGAAACTTAAAACTAGCGAAAAGGAAGTGAATTGCATTCGGAGATTTTTTTCGGTTTAACGTCCGACTGTTCAGCAATTACTGCTAATGCAGATGGTGAAGGATGAAATGATTTTTTGTAACGTATGAAAATATGCCGTACCTGAATGGGATTCGAACCCAAGACCGCATGATGGAAGGGCAGCACATTACCAAATACGTATATTAGGAGAGAAAAGATAGCCGGAACACCCTGCAGTATTCACAACCCGTGTAAAAAGACTGTCAAGATAGGCTATAAGAGAACCTGCTGTTTGTACGTAAGTGAATACCTTAGAATGACCGGGAACACTGATCTGAGGAAATCACAGAAATTTGAGAGAGAGAGAGAGATTCTTCAGTAGGTAATGGGTCCAAATATTGGAGACGGACATTTTTCTTTTTTTGTTTTACGTCTGACTGTTTTGCATTTCTGCTAATGCAGACGGTGGTGGAGAATGATATGTGAAAATGAATGGTGAAAAAATGCCAGACCTGATCGGGAATCAAACCTGGGAGTACAGTATGGAGACGGACAATACAGTTTATTAGACAAAGAGAAACCGGACAAGAAAAAAAAAAATCTGGTGTGAAACAATCACATGACTTTCTCTTGCCAATGAAAATGGTGAACAATATAACCTAATATTAGTAATTAAAGATTAAAAATAAACAAAAAACTAACCTCAAAAACATAACCTTATTTTAATCATGAGTGAAAGACGCAAAACAAAAAACCTAGTTTGGCTTCAAAATACGGAAAATCACTCATGACGCTAAACTAGGCTTTGTAGAGAAAAATGCTTCCAATTAAAGTTGTAGATCTTTTGATTTTCTATAACTATTTTCTGTAGGATAAATCTTAAAAATTTCTTTTTTTTACATGTTTTCATGGAAAAAAAGAAAATCATTAATTACTGCTAAACTAAGCGTTATACAAAAAAAATGTTTGAAATAAAAGTTGTAGGTTTCTTAATTTTATACAACTTTGAATGTATTCACTTTTGCTCTAAAACTCTTTTCAAGGCCACAATCTTAAAAAAAACAATTATTTCTTCGAGAAAACAGCCACCCTAAGAATTTCAGCAAACATAACGCCTACCCTATCTTGTAGAGCGTAAAAATATAGTTAATGAGACGGTTTAAAAAATCATAGGAGCCGTTTTTGAGAAAATCGCAAAAAGTAAAATATGACAGGAATAAACTACGACTTCTGTTTGACCGATTTTGATAAAAAAGTTCATGGCGGGTCCTCTAGTGTTATCTAACTGAAGTTTCAAGTTCGTACCATGTTCCGTTCTTGACATATTTTTTTCACACACACACACACACACACACACACACACACACACACACACACACACACACACACACACACACACACACACACACACACACACACACACACTAATTGCTAAAAACATGGTTTTTGAGTTCAGGGAGTCTGAAAATGATCCGGTGAAAACTCGATTTCGAAAAATCGACATTAAAACAATACTATCCTTCCTACATATTCATACAGGCAAGAGAAAGTAAAAATAACAATTAGTGGAAGCGTTTAAAGAAGTAAGTTAAAATGTCTAGAACATCTGTACAGAACGTATGAAAAAACAAATCTTTACAAAACTAAATACTAGAACTAAGGTGTCAGATAAGTGAATTAAAGATGTTGGAAATTATATTGAGAAACGGGGGATAAATTGAAAAATCTTAACAAACAAAATTCAGACAACTTATTATGACTTTAAGGGCTCCGCGAAAAACAAAAGCAGAATATTGGAGGGAGAGAAGAAGAAAGCCTATAGTGGAAAAATGCTGAGAATTTATGCTGCAAAATAGCTGCTAAAAATGTCTAAAGTTACTTTACGTGGTCTAAAATAGCCTTTTACAAAACAAATAGGCTACCAAACAGATGAAGATAAAACTCATAGTTTTCAGAGCATAAAGTTGAAGACATTTTGTAAATATAATAAACGAATACATGTAACTTAATTTAAAAAGAAATAAAAAAAGTTATTTCCGAGCGTAATTTAAACATGAAATTTAAATTATACAAACTTTAAAACCTTTTTGTAAATATTTAAGTAGAAAACTGCTTTTGAGTTTGCTTCAATATTTTAATATCGTAAATGATGTAAGGGTTTTTTTCTATTTCATGTTTACGCCTTCGTGTAATCTGTTTGTTTTTTTACTTTCTCTTGCCTATATGAATATATAGGAAGGAAAGTATTGTTTTCATGTCGATTTTAAGAAATCTATTTTTCACCAGATCTATACGTTTTCAGACCCCCTAAACCCAAAACACATGTTTTTAGCGATTGGTCTGTGTGTGTGTCTGAGTGTGTGTGTGTGTGTGTGTGTGTGTGTGTGTGTGAACAGAATATCTCAAGAACGGAACATCGTACGAACTTGAAACTTAAAACTTAAGTTACATACCACTACCGGACCTGACACGAACATTTTCATCAAAATCGGTCAACCGGAAGTAGTAGTTTATTCGTGTAATTTTTCACTTTTTTGTGATTTTCTCAAAAACTGGTCCTACGATTTTTTTTTAAATCGCCTCATTTACTAAACTTTTTATTCTCTACAAGATAGGGTAGGCGCCATGTTTGCTGAAATTCTGGGTGAGGCTGTTTTTACGTAAAAACATAGTTTTTTTAAGATTACGGCTTAAATATGCAATTTAGAGCAAACATTTATATAATAAAAGTTGTAGAGAATGTAAAATCCTACAACTTTTATTTCAAACATTTTTTTGTAAAACGCTTAGTTTAGCTGTAATTAGCGATTTTCTGTTTTTCTCTCACGAAAACGTGTGAAAAATCGATTTTTTTAAGATTTCGGCCTTAATATGCACTTTACAACAAACGTATATATAATCATATTTATAGGAAATAAAAAGATCTACAACTTTTATTTAGAGTATTTTTCTCTACAGAGCCTAGTTTAGCGTGAAAGAATGATTTTCCGTATTTTGAAGCCAAACAGGCCGATTTTCATTTTGCATCTTTCACTCATGATTAAAATAAGGTTATGTTTTTTGAGGTTAGTTTTTTGTTTATTTCTAATGTTTTATTACTAATGTTAGGTTTATTGTTAATTATTTGCATTGGCAAGAAAAAGTTGTGTGAGTGTTTCACACCAGATTTTTCTTTAAACATAGCTCTTATTCATGTACATTAAATTTAAAAATAATGCAGAAAAGAAAAGAAAAATTGAATTCCGACAAAGATGGAATAAAATAAATAAATAAAATATACATTTTGGTGTTATGAATAAAAAATATAGTCGCACCTCTTTACTTTGATTATAAAGGGACCGACTTTTTAGGGAGGTTTCGTAAAATATTTAAACTCAGAAATGTAGTGCTACGTCAAAATTGCACATTTTCATAAGCATCAATATTATTCCATGAAACTGTACCTACATTACAGATGTTAAAAATATTAATAGAATACCAATTTCAATATAAAACGATTGTTGTTGTTTAGGTCATCAGCCGAAAGGCTGGTTTGAACTTTACAGGCTTTACTAAGTAAAAGAAGGTAGTTTACCATTGTATTCTTCACTGAGTGAAAAAGTATCCTTATCAGCATGCCAGGCCCTATCCTTATCAGCATGTAAAGCCCTCTGATAAGCATCTACTTTCCACCCTACAAATGATACCTTCACTTCATTCACCACAGGGTCTGGTTGTATAATGAAATTCATTACTCTCAGAGGAGATAACTCTGGCTAGTGTCTTTTACACTTCTACCTCTTCTGTTCTTAAATATTTTAGTCATATAATTGGCTCACCATATAATAAGAAAAAGAAATATTTTTGTAGTTTTGGAACTAGCAAATTGAGAGCGAATAATTTACCACTCCATCTGGCTCCTATGGGGAAAAATACAATTACTACAAATATTTTTCACTTAATATTGTGATTAGGAATTTCGTATCACATGCTGCATTAACTCACAAAAGCAGATAAATACATATTAAAAAGACATATGATATATTATAAAAAAGATTATTATCTGTGTTTATATTATCAGTGTAAATAAAATCGGATAAAAGTAAACAGTACGTATATCAATACTAATGTTGACCACGTAAAAAGAGATAAATTTATAGAAAAGAATGAGCTAATATACGGAAATAAATATGTTCTTTCCTGACTAAATTAAAAAAAAATTAATATCATGTTGTCCAGCACAAGAAATCTAGTACCGACAAAGCTATGTTCCTAAAAACTCTTGCCAACCAATTAAACTTTAATAAACTTCAAAATTAAAGTCAATAAATGACCACCACCGTGGCGTAGTGACTAGCGCACTAGCTTACAAAGTGACAGGTCTTAGGTTCGATTACTGGCTAGGGTCTGAAAATTTTAACACGTAAAAACCCACCGTTACAGTATCAAAACCACAGTAGTAGATAATGACTAAACTGTCGACGTGACTTTATATAAACTAAAAAAAATCAATAAATTCTTTTAGGCAAACAGAATTCCATATCTGATGAAATTTTTAATAGCCAAGAGCAAGTACGGTACGTTTAATAAAATGTTGATCGAATTTTTTTCGTGCATTTATCAACACGGACTTACTTTGATTTTACTCTTCCGTTAAAATATAATATTTGAAAAAAAGGCTTTATAATATTGAATTTTATTCAACAAAAATTTTAAATTAAAGTTTTACAATAATTGTTATAGCCTATAGCTGATGTTAAAGTAGCCAAATTCATAAATCTGACAAATAAGAAAAATATGGCGTGAAACACACACACACTTTCTCTTGCCAATGTAAATGAATAATATTTAACTTTTTTTTACTTCCTCTTGCCTATTGGATTTTAAAGGAAGGAGAGTTATATTGTTTTCATGTCGATTTTTCGAAATCGAGTTTTCACCGAATATATACTCGTTTTCAGATCCCAAAAAAACATATTTTTAGCGGTTGTTCTGTGTGTCTGTGTGAGTGTGAACAAAATATATCAAGTTCAAAATATCGTACGAAGTTGAAACTTGAAATTTAAGTTAGATAACGACCGGACAAACATTTTCATCAAAGTCGGTCAACCGGAAGTAGTGAGGAGTTTATTCGTGTCATTTTTCACTATTTTGCAATATTGTGAAAAACGGCTCCTACAAAAAAATCGCCTCATTTACTACATTTTTTTATGCTCTACGAGATAGGGTAAGCGTCATGTCTGCTGAAATTCTTGGGTAGGCTGTTCTCTCGTAGAAACATTTTTTTAAAATTGCGGCTTTAATATGCATTTTAGCGCAAAAATGTGTAGTATAAAAGTTGTAGAGAATTTAAAATCCCACAAATTTTATTCCAAACATACAGTAAGACTCCTAAATACGAAAAATAACTAATTGACGCTAAACTAGGCTCTGTAGAAAAAACCGCTTGAAATAAAAGTTGAAGTTTTGTAATTTTTTATAATATTTTTATTTTATACAATTTTATTGCAAAATGTAAGCTTATACTAAGGCCGCAATCTTAAAAAGTAATTCCCATTTTTAACGATTTTCATTAGAAAAATACAAAAAATCATTAATTGACACTAAACTAACCACATAGAAAACAACGCTTAAAATACAATTTGTTGTTTTCAATCTCTTACATCTTTGACAACGTATTCACTTCAAAATCCATATTAGGGCCGTAAAACCATATTTTACTACGACAGCACAGCTTCAAGATTTTCTGCCGGTATGGCACTTACTTTAACTTGTACAGCAAAAGAAATTAAGTAAATGAGGCGTTTATTTAAAAAAACGAAACCGTTTTTAAAAAATTCGCAACAGTGAAAAATTGAACGTGTGAAGTACGACTTCTGGTTGACAGATTTTCTTGAAAGTTCTCGTGTCAGGTCCCCCATTTAATTTCGCTTCCAAGATTTAACTTCGTGCAGTGTTACCTGCTTGAAATATTTAGATCACGCACGCGGGCGCGCATAAATAAACATAGACCAATCAGTAAAAGCATTTTTTTGTGGGGTTCAAGGGGCCTGAAAACGTGTATTTCCGGTGAAAACTTGATTTAAAAAACTCTACATGAAAACAATACTTTCCTTTCAATTATTTTCATACAGGTCAAGAGAACGTAAACATTTAAAAACAAAGGGAAGGATAATCTTGCATCGTAGATTAGAATTGTACGGTACCTGATAACCACATAATAAAATAAATTGTGTACAATAGAATAGGTAGTAAGTAAAGAACTAGTCTTACCCCAAACAAATAAAATAGGCTTAAATGATATCTTAATTTTACATATCACAGATTTTTTTATCTAAAATTTAAAAATTACAAAATTTCGTATAGCCTATGTTACTCAGAAAGCTCTAAGCGTTACAACAGTGAAATAACTTCTGAAATTGGTTGGGTAGTTGCTGAGATTACCTCGTACAAACAAATAAACATATTATATTACTTCTTTATACTATTAGT
Organism: Catonia carolina; assembly: GCA_035578175.1. Classification (NCBI taxonomy): domain Eukaryota; kingdom Metazoa; phylum Arthropoda; class Insecta; order Hemiptera; family Achilidae; genus Catonia; species Catonia carolina. The sequence goes on along the minus strand of JAQMRL010000007.1, from coordinate 34,438,974 downwards.
ACAGATTCAAACATTTTATTGTTTGCTTTTCTGGCCAAGGTTTCCCTGTGGTATTCGTTGGGTTCTCTGGGTAAATCTTGGAACAGTCATTTCGTTTTTCTAGAAATAGCATGATACCCCACTTCGTTCGCAAATGTCTTACTGTAACTTTTAGTATAAAAGATGTATTTTATTAGAAAAAATTAACATTTTATAAATTAGTCCCAACATAGTGCTAGGTGAAAAATAATTTTACCTATTTATTTTCCTCGAGGACTTTTTTCTTTTACAATAATTTATCATAAAGTAAATTTAAATTATTTGTATCCATCTCTTACTGTTAGATTTTTGTTTCTCACTTCAGAACTACTTTGGGCGAGTTTTAAAACTTATCTAAATTAGTTATTTTGTAGTTACAATTTTTCGTGTGTTTCTTTATCCTCATTTTTTAAGAAAATTACAAAAACATAAAAGTCGAACGAATAAAAGCGAACTGCTACTCTTGGTTGATTGATTCTGATGGAAATGATTGTGTCAGGTTTTCTCGTGGTACCTAACTTAACCCTTCATGGACGGAATCAGTTTCATATCACAAACGCATTTAAATTATAGGTCGAGGTAAATATTTTTTTAAGAAAAATGTGTTTTTCTGGATAGAAAACTGTTTTTAGAGGCTCAGAAAACAACTCAAATTTCATCACGTATTTTTCTCTTCACTTTTACTCATTAATAATGGAAATGGATGCGTCAATCTTTAGTCCTGAGTCACGTAATTTTGAAACTGTGAGCATCAAATTTTTTATTGCAAAATGGGTTTTTCCCGTTCCCGTGAAATGCTTTTCCACTCCGTTCATCCATCTCTAGAAATAGGCAAATATACCATCAAACTATATTTTCGTTATTTCGGCAATGTTTTTATCGGTTATTTGCGTAATGATTCATAGTTTTGTAGGTTAAAAAGGGTTCATATCTGTAAATAGATTTGACTAAAAAATAATATTTGTCAGTTGAATTGCAGAATAAAAGTAAAAACCGATTCTGTATGTAGTTTAGCCGTCCTTAGTTTGCTCCTACTGTCAACAAAAAATTATGACGTCACTGAGCATGCACATTATTTAAAAAGTGTACACGCTTATTAAAAAGTAACTAAAAAATAATTTTAAAAGTATTAAAATACAAAATACCTCTAAAAATATTTTAATATTTTTATAAATAAAACTGTTATAATATCATGTTATAACAGATGTTAAAGCACTGAGCAATAAATTAATAAATATACTTTATTTCCACTCTTTTTCATAAATAAACGTCGTTACAAGTTATGTATTACCTTTGAACCCGGGATTTCGGCGTAGATGCCAGTTGCGCTAACCACTACGCACACGGGCCGGCAGGATCAACCAGTAATAATTAGTGTGATGAATTTGTAAAAACGGCCATTAAGCTAAAAAATACAGAATTTTTTTTCGAAATAATGAGCCTCCCACATTATTAGCCGTCCTTAGCTCATATCTGAGCAAATAAAACAAATACCCCACTTCGATGATACCCCACTGAGCATGCACATTATTTAAAAACAAATTATTTATAAAAAAAATCTGAGCGCGGTAAATGATGATCCATATTTACCGAATTTCAAACGAAGAACTTTTCAAAGAGTTTTAAAATCTGTAGGTTTTAAATATTCAAAAAGAAATGCAAAAACTATTGTTACTGAAAAACGATATATTTACTAAACTACAGTTATACGACGAAAATGTTAAAAAATGTAAGTAGCTCTTTGTAGTTTTATAAATAAACTACATTATAATTTATACATTACATTTTTAAAATATATGTCAGTAAAATGAATCAAAATAAAAACAAACTAAACTTAATAGGCAACATCCATAAAGTCGTGCACCCTAGCGTAGCTGGCTTTTGGTTTGTTGACAGAAGAAGTACAGAAGAAGTTTGTACAAACAGCTTAACTATAAAAAAATTATGATTAAATAGGACGAATGTATCACACGTAAGTAGTAACAAACAAAGGAAGTACGACTGATATGGAACACAGACCTCGTGGCAGCCAAAAAATACTAGCGGGCAGTGCTGTCAACCCAGTTTCCTGGAATATTTAGATATTTTGACATAATTTTGATGACTATTAAGATAATTTTAATCAAAATATTTTTTAAATTAATTTGTAAATAATTCGGATATATCCATTGTATGATCATAACAATTTGAAACCGTACGCAGATATATCTGCAAAACAGACCTGTGGAGAAGAAATATTGGCGGAATATCCGCCAATAGTTTGCAAAGGGTTCTAAGTTTAAACTTCGCACATTTTTTCGTTTTTGAGTTATTATTTTGTTCACACATTTAGTACAGACTAGCAGACCATTCAGAAAAAACATAATGTTTTGGCTCAGGAACAGAAAATGTATATGTTAAGGCATTTTGTACCGGGTTTGCACTATTTTGTAATCCTCTGTGTTTTTTCTTCCTCTTCCTTCTTTCTTCTTCTTTTTGTTGGCCTACTGCTAACCTGCATCCGTTTCTCCCTCGACCACTTATGCAACTGAGTTCACCACGGACAGACGCGTCCTTCGTTTGAGGCTTAATATTTCGGCCTAGCAACTAGCGTGATGCTGGCAACGGCTTATGTATTTTCGAAACGAGGCTTTAAACTGTGCTTATGTCGGTTAATATAATTATTTATCATTGTGTTTGTGTATTTGCTTAACTGTCTGCTAACGTATTAATAGTAATTCTTCGTCGGTCGCCATCTTGGGCTCACGCACATGTTCCTGCTGCTGGACTTCCGGCTATTGTGTTCGATAACAAGTAAGTGGACGTTTTATGTTTGTGATACTTAATTTAGTTGCTCAAGTGGTCATTCTCCTGTATTGTTTGTTTTCTTATGTTTTACTACCACGGTCTTGTACGCGGACCCCTGTAAATGCGTACTGGTCCTCCTATAAACATAATTTCGAGCCAAATTCCTTTTCTTACTTTACAAAACCATTCAGGCATTTTTACAAGGTGCTAACCTAAACAGTATATTTCCGGTAAAATTGACTTAAAAAATTGGATATGAAACCATAACTTTCTCAACCTATTTGTGTATACTCGTATGACAGAGAAAACCCTCACTGACTGACTGGTTGACTGACTTATCACTAATTCTCTTATTTGCACAATAGCTTCATAGCAAAATTTTGGAGCGACTATTCCGTTTAGGGTAAATAGAATAGTTAAACATAAACAATTTCGACATTCTAACGTTAAGGGGTTTAAAAGGAAGTTTAACCCTTAAACCGATATTTTCCATTTACTAAGGTCCGGACAAGACGATGGTTAAATTTGGTGGAGATTTTACGTATAGTGTACCTAAAAAATACCTCTTAACGATTACAAAAATATACAAGTAAAATGTTGAAACGATGTTTTTTTTCAAAAACCAATATTTTTTTTCATTATTAGGCCTAAATTTTGAAGGAGGTAGATGGCTGAGACTCACTTTAGACGTTTCTGGAAGCTCTTTTTGCAGCCCATATTCATAGCATTCGTTCACTGGACGCTTTTTTTCTTTATTCTCTTTATCTGGTGGTCTGTCGTTGCTCTTTATGGAAGTCCGTAAATAGTTTTTGCTTGAATTTGTCATTGTTACGTTCATTTAGCTTTCTCAGTTCATTCCGGTTTTCTTAATATCTTTTCTGACTTATTTGCAACATTTATCTGACACCTTAATTTGTTTATTAACTTAAAAATTATTTCTCAACCGATTGTCATCCTTTCTATACAGGTGTAGATAAAACATTTTTCCAAATTTTTCGTTCATTTTTCTTGTACAGTTCTTCTCAACTTCGTAACCTACATTGTCGGTCTACTTTCTTCGGACCCACTTGCGGTGGATCGTTCTCTCAAATTTCTCTGCTTCTCTTTGACCAGCCTTTCCAGTTATTCTAAGGTACTCGCTCGTGTACTGACACGCAGGTGTTATCTTTTTATTATAATGCCTAATCTTGGCTCGTCTTGAGAGTGTTTTCTTCTTATAGAAGAGGTGAGTTCCTCGGAGTGCACCGTCCATCTTTCCTTGTCTGCTGTTATTCCCTTCCTTTTCGCTGGTCTTGATTGTATTATCTCCCCGAGGTACTTGAAGCTATCAACTTTTCCAATTTTTCCGTGTTTTATCTTTCAAGTGACGCTTCTACGCTGAAGTCCCGGGTTCGATTCCCGGTCAGCTCTGGCATTTTTTCATCACTCATTTTCATATATCATCATTCTCCACCGTCTACTAATGCAGACATTGCAAAACAGTCAAACGTAAAACCAAAAATCCGGTGTGAAGCACTCACAAACTTTCTCTTGCCAATGTAAATAATTAACAATATAACCTAACATAAGTAATAAAATATTAGAAATAAACAAAAAACTAACCTCAATAAACATATCCCAATTTTAATCACGAGTGAAAAACGTAAAATGAAAAATCAACCTCAGTTTGGCTTAAAAATAAGGAGTACCACTCTTTCACGCTTAACTAGACTCTGCAGAGAAAAATGTTTCAAATAAAAGTTGTAGATCTTTTAATTTTCTATAAATTTTTTATGTACAATTTTGTCGTAAATTGCATACTAAGGCTGAAATCTTAAAGAAATCAATTTTTTCTACATATTTTCGTGAAAAAAAGAAAATCGCTAATTACCGCTAAACTAAGCGTTACGTAAAGAAGTTTTCCAACTAAAGTTATAGGATTTTAAATTCTCTACAACTTTTATTGTGTACATTTTTGCGCTAAAATGCATATTAAAGCTGCAATCTTAAAAAAATTATTGTTTTACGAGAAAACAGCCTCCCCAAGAATTTCCGCAGACATAGCGCCTACCCTATCTTGTATAGCATAAAAGTGTAGTAAATGAAATGATTTTTAAAAAAATCGTAGAAACTGTTTTTGAAAAAATTGCAAAAAAGTGAAAAATGATACGAATAAACTACTACTTCTGGTTGACCGAATTTGATGAAAATGTGCGTGTCGGGTCCGGTAATAGTATCTAACTTAAATTTCAAGTTTCAAGTTCGTAGAATGTTCTGTTGTTGAGATATTCTGTTCACACACACACACACACACACGCGCGCACACACACACACACACCCACACACACACGCACACACACACACACACACACACACACACACACACACACACACACACACACACACACACACACACACACACACACACACACACACACACACACACACAGACCAATCGCTAAAAACACGATTTTTGGGTTCAGGGGTTTCAAAAAATCTACATGAAAACAATACTTTCCTCCCTATGTATTCATACAGGCAAGGAAAGGTAAAAAATAATATAATATCAAAGGAAATCAGTAGTCTTGCTTTTTCTGTTTATCCTTTTAACATATTGATCGCTTGAACTGCTATTTCCGTGTTTCTTGAAACTATTGCTAGGTCGTCTGCAAAAGCAAGATAGTTTATTCTTATGCCGTTCTTTGATCATCCAATTTGCGTTTGGTGTAACAATCCTTTATTAGCAAATTCCATTTTCCATTTTTTAAATAACCTTTCCAAGCTATAGTTAAAAAGTACGGATGACAATCCATCAGCCCGCCTAACGATAGTTTTAATTCATACGTTCCGGAATTTCAACTAGAAGTTTTACGTTTGATCGTGTCTACAGAAAATGTTATTTGAAATTTATTTATAATCCTTAATTAAAAATTATTGAAACAAAACAGAATTATACGCGGGTTAACCCAGGACGGGCAGCTAGTATATCATACAGAGTAAGGACAAGTAAATATGTTTTATTTATTGGAAGATAAATTTGTGTGACCAATTTAACTGACATCAATGGGTATTCTGTTTTAATACACTGTTTAATTATGATTAAATGTATTATAATGTTATACGACGACCTATATAGTGTTTACCACACAGAATCATCGCCTTATTGGTGTATTATATGTGTAATAGATTAGTTTAAACAGCTATCTCAGTTTATCACATCAGTGATTCAGATTGAACGGTGATGACACAATTACCCCATCCTTACTTTCAATTAGTTTGCCTACAAACAAATCAACCAGATGTAATATTGTGTAGTAGTGAATACACAAGCGTGGTGAAACTTGTGCCGCCAACTTTATACCATGTAACCAAATCTATTAATGTTTTGTAGCAAGGAACGTGAGAACTTCTAAGTAACGTATAAGACAAAAGCGTATTGAATTTCCGATCAGTATTGGTGAGCCCATTTAACAGTGTGAACGACCGTCACAGATTTTCATCAGTTGGGGGTATACAATGTGTTCTGCTCTTCCCTTTCTCACGTTCCAATTTTTTTATGAAATTTAAACCAAACAGAAATATAGTGGGTAACCAGTATTTACTTTTTATTCATTCTGTTCTATTTTAATAAACTATAGTATAAATAAAATCTATCACCTTACATTTGGTTGCTTTTTACTTTCTCTTGTCTATATGAATTTATAGGAAGGAAAGTATTGTTTTCATGTCGATTTTAAGAAATCAAGTTTTCACCGGATCTACACGTTTACAGAACCCCCCTGAACCCAAAAAACATGTTTTTTGGGTTCCGGAAGTAGTAGTTTATTCGTGTAACTTTTCACTTTTTTCCAATTTTCTCAAAAACTGGACCAACGATTTTTTCAAAAATCGCCACGTAACTAAATTTTTTATGATTTACAAGATAGGATAGGCGTCATATCTGTTGAAGTTCTTGGAAAGGTCGTTTTCACGTAAAAAATAGTTTTTTTAAGATTGTGACTTTAATATGCATTTTAGCGCAAAAATGTAGCTATATAATAAAAGTTGTAGACAATTTAAAACCCTACAACTTGTATTACAAACATTTTTTTGTATAACGCTTAGTTTAGCAGTAATTAGCTATATTATGTTTCTTTCTCATGAAAACGTATAAAAATCGATTTCATTTAGATATTAGCCTTAGCATTAGCATTTAACGACAAAAGTGTTTATAATCAAATTTATAGAAAATTAAAAGATCTACATCTTTTATAATGAGCATTTTTCTCTGCAGAGCCTAGTTTAGCGTGAAGAGTGATTTTCCATATTTTTAAGCCAATCTGAGGGTGATTTTCATTTTGTGTTTTTTAATCACGATTAAAATAAGGTTAGGTTTATTGAAGGTTATTTTTTTGTTTATTTCTAAAGTTTTATTACTTAGGTTACATCGTTCATTATTTTCATTAGCAAGAGAAAGTCGTGTGAGTGTTTCACACCAGATTTTTTTACAGTATTATAATATAAAATATTGTTCATTCATTCTCTCAGAAGGATTTCGGTCAAAGTGATTACGAGGACGGGCTTTGGCTAGGAGAAACTACAATAAAGGAAATACCTCCAAACTTGACATTTCTGTTTGGAATTGTTACAAAAGGGAACAATTGTACGTTATGCCTATCTCAAAGAGACAACCAGGTTCTTAATAAACCCATTAACAAATACAACACTCATTAATAGATTGTAAATTAATTCATTAACAGTTATTAAATATAGTCAGTGTTTAGAGCAAAATATCTCATAAGGTTAAAAATAAATTATTCAGAAAGTTATATTTATTTGATTAATCAAGTCGGAACATAAGAATAAAATCGAACTTGTCGATTATTTTTATAGGTTTTACGTCCAGCAGTTTTGAACCTAAGTGCTAATACAGACGATAAAGGGAAATAGATGAAAATGTATGATGTGAAAATGCCACACGTAACCCTGCTAATCCGAAATTTCGGATAGTCCGAACTGATATATATTTTTAATTTCTCTTGCTCTATATAAATACAGGCCCTCTGAATACAAAAACACATGTTTTTAGCGATTGGTCGTCTATGACAAAATATTTCAAGAACGGGATATCGTGCGAAGTTGAAACTTAGAACTTAATATGGACGTTACTACGGGAAGCAACACGAACATTTTCATTAAAGTCGTTTAACCGAAAGCAGTAGTTTATTCGTACGATTTTCCGAAAAACGCCTTCTATTATTTTTGAAAATCGCCTAATTTACTGCATTTTTTATGCTGTACAAGATGAATAAAACGCCATGTCTGCTGAAATTCTTGAGGCTATGTTCTCGAGGTAAAAAATGTTTTATTTTTAAGTTTTTCGTTGTTTAGGTCATCAGCCAAAAGGCAGGTTTGAACCTCTAGAGCAGAGGTTCCCAAACTGTGTGCCGCGAGGCCGGCCAAGTGTGCCGCGAACTCAAGGAAAATAAATTAAATTTAAACGGTTCAACAAAATAATGCCTAGCCGATGACTAAGAAATAGCTTTTATGACGCCGGCATTTCAAAATCAGTTCACCGCTATGATAAGTTTCTTAATTTGTTTGGTGATTATGTAGAAAAATAGCATTTTAGTTGCACTTTCAAATGTATATAATAAAATATTTTTCTTGTACTTAGTTTTTATTTATATCAAAACGTGACAGACTTTCTGGACTGCCTTCGTATTATATAAGTACGTTTATATAAAGTACTTAAGCTTAATCAATGGCATAAAGTAATAGGTGTGCCGCGGCTATTGGCCGTTTTTACTTTCTCTTGCCTATATGAATATATAGGAAGGAAAGTATTGTTTTCATGTCGATTTTTCGAAATCGAGTTTTCACCAGATCTATACGTTTTCAGACCCCCTGAACCCAAAAAACATGTTTTTAGCGATTGGTCTGTGTGTGTGTGTAAGTGTGTGTGTGTGTGTGTGTGTGTGTGTGTGTGTGTGTGTCTGTGTGTGTGCGTGTGTGTGTGAACAGAATATCTCAAGAACGGAACATCGTACGAACTTGAAACTTGAAACTTAAGTTACATACCACTACCGAACGCGACACGAACATTTTCATCAAAATCGGTCAACCGGAAGTAGTAGTTTATTCGTATAATTTTTCAGTTTTTTGCGATTTTCTCAAAAACTGGTCCTACGATTTTTTTTAAAATCGTCTATTTTACTCAATTTTTTATTCTCTACAAGATAGGGTAGGCGCCATGTTTGCTGAAATTCTCGGTGAGGCTGTTTTCACGTAAAAACGTTGTTTTTTTAAGATTACGGCTTACGCACTCTGATATGTG